>CAUYRT010098100.1:0-13353 GCA_963574885.1 Lepilemur ruficaudatus
AAGAGTGTCTCTATAAGAAGCAAATATTTCACTCTGGGAGGCCGAGGTGGGTGGATCACTCAAGGTCAGGAGTTCAAACTCAGCCTGAGCAAGAGCGAGACCCTGTCTCTACTAAAAATGGAAAGAAATTAATTGGCCAACTAAAAATATATGGAAAAGTTTAGCCTGGCATGGTGGCACATGTCTGTAGTCCCAGCTACTTGAGAGTCTGAGGCAGAAGGATTGCTTGACCCCAGGACTTAGAGGTTTCTCTGAGCTAGGCTGATGTGATGGCACTCTAGCCTGGACAACAGAGTGAGACTCTGTCTCAAAAAAAAAAAAAAAAAAAGAAGGAAAGATTTTATATGGATGTGAAAAGAAAAAAAAAAAGCAGACAATCATAGATTGGATGAGGGTCAGAAGGAAGGGTGCCTGAACCTACAGGAGACTCCAAGGAAGAGGTTGCAGAGCAGAACTGGAAGAAGAAAGGCATCAGCAGGTTCTAAACCCCAAGAGGCTTGAAGACCAGCGGCAAGGGTAGGTGGAATGAATAAAGTTTTCTTCCCTTGCACCTCGGACTGCTGAGGGGGTCCTGAGTTGCTGGAGAAATCTGCTGACACTAGTCCAGATATGACTGCTTCCAGTGAGCGGTGAGCTTCTTGGGGACAGGGTACCAGCCTCCCAACTTCGTTGGGGCACCTCCCACCTCATAGAACTGAGCTGATCGGCAGGTGCCATATTGCTTCATTCTACACTTTTCCTTTCCTACCTGTGGCTTCCAAGAGAGACAATTTAGCTGCCACCTGGAGCCATCCACAGGGAATGGGAATTTTTCATTTGGAGCTCTGCAGGAGACTGAGGGGTACTCAGACTGTGAGCTTCCTACCTTCTAGAACTCCATGGTACTGCTTGCCTGGTGGCTCCAGTAGAATGTGGCAAACCCTGAGACAGACATTGATCTGGCTTGGGCCCACCCCCCCGTGTGTGACTTGAGACCAGCATTCTTCATTTTGGCAATGTCAGTGATTGATCTCCAGGGCCCAGGGTACAAGCCTGCAGGCAAGATCCTGTACAACCAGGTCTCGATTGAATTGCCCAGGGGCACAGAAGGGATATTTGTGAAGTAGTCTACTGAGGTACATGTGCCTTCAGGGGCAGATCAGAGTGGATCCTAGCTCAGCATGCTCAAGAGGCAACCCTCCTGCTCCAAAAGGGCCAAGCTCACAGCTCAGGCCATGATCCTGGGAAGGGAACCGTTCAGCTCACTTCACAATCAGAAAAGATTCTCTGCCTTGAGGTCCTGCCTACTTGTAGAGGCCTGGGAGAAACCACAGAATAGGAGACGGTGGAAAAAAGGGAGGCATGCTCCAGACTGCAGGTCTCAAGCAACCCCACCTCCACACACAGAATTTTTGGCTGAGTGGGGCCATTTCAGCCCCTTCCTGGCAACTTTTCCCAGAAGCAGAGAACAGAACATTGACCCCTGCTAACAAAATTTGTGGAACCTGAGGGCAGGCTCAACCAACCCACCCACACTTCCCCACCTGTCCCCACTGAGATGGAGAATAAGGACACACCTGTAATTCCCAGGACCCCACCCACCACCAGAGACACTAGATTGCCTCTCTGGAGGAACAAGAGCTGGTTACAGGACCCAAAAACAACATTGCAGCTTTTTACTCCTGGCAAGTGCCACCTACTGACAGGGAGGTCAATTTACATGCCCTTTACTGCATTTACTGACTCACTACCCAGGGTATGGAGAAATCTCACTGACAGGCACCACCTACTGGCTTAGAGACTAAACTGGACGTGTCATTATCTAAAAGAAAATCCAAAGGTAGGAAGCAACAACTACTCCAGATGGGAAGGAATCAGTGAAAGAACTTTGGAAGTATATGAACAATCAAACTGAAATGACAACCCCACAGGGGAACATCAGCTTTCACTCAATGGATAGCAACCAAATCAGAACAGTAAAATGACAGAAGAAATCTTTTGAACATGGACTGTAAGAAAACTCAATGATATAGAACAGAAAATGGATACCCAACACAAAGAAACCACAAAAAAAATCCAGGACTTGGAAGAAAAATTTACTAAACAAATTGAAATATTAAAGAAAAATCAAACAGTACTTGTGGAAATTAAGAATTTATTCAAGGAATTACAAACCACAATGGACAGCTTCAAGAATAGGGTAGATCAAACAGAGGGAAAAACCTCAGGGATTGAAGATAACACCTTTCAACTGAACAAGTCAGTTGCAGAGGTAGAGCAAGGAAATAAGAAAAAAGAGTAAAGCCTTTGAGAAATGTGGGACTATGTGAAGAGGCCTAACATGAGAATTATAGGCAGCCATGATTGTGAAAAAGCAGATACACAGGATTGGATGAACTATTTGAGGATATAATGGAGGAAAATATCTTCTGCCTTGCTAGAAATCTAGATATCCAGGTACAAGAAGCCTAGGGACTCCTGGGAGATTCATTGCAAACAGGAAGATGGCATGACACAAAGTCATCAAAAAGGCCAAAATAATCATGAAAGAGGTCCTCCTGTGAGCTGTAAAGCAAAAGCAGCAGGTAACCCTCAAAGAAAATCCATCAGACTAACTGCAGAGTTCTCTACTGAGACCTTACAAGCCAAAAGAGACTGGGGCCCCATTCTCACTCTTCTCAAACAGAATACTCCCCAGCCTAGAAGCTTGTATCTTGCAAAACTAAGTTTCTATATGAAGGAGAAATAAAGACCTTCCCAGACAAGCAAAGATTGAGGGAATTCCTCAAAACAAGACCTGCCCTCCAGGAAGTACTCAGAACAGTATTACACACAGATCAACACAATAAACACTCACCAGTGTAAAATCGTCAAAAACTAAAGATACCACAGTGGCTCAACAGAGAGAACAAAGCAACAAAGTTCAACTCAACAGGATGAATGGAAATCTGTCCCACTTATCAATTCTTTCAATAAATGTGAATGGCTTGAACTGTCCGCTACAGAGACATAGGCTGGCCGAATGGATACATATACACAAGCCAAATATTTTCTGTCTTAAGGAAACATGTCTAACCCACAATGATGCATTCAGACTGAAGCTGAAGAGATGGAAAACAATATTCCATGTAACGAGAAGCCAAAAGAAAGGTGGAATAGCAGTTCTCCTTTCATATAACTTAGTCTCCAAATCAACAAAAGTAATGAAAGATAAAGATGGTCACTATATAATGGTGAAAAGTAAAATTCAACAAGAAGACATAACAATTCTAAATATTGATGCAACTAACTCAGGTTTCCCCAGATTCAAATATCCTACTTGATCTAAACAAAATGATAAACTGCAGCACCATAATAGCCAGGGATTTCAACACCCTTCTGACAGAACAGGACAGATCCTCCAAACAGAAAATAAACAAAGAAACAATGAACTTAAACAGAACTTGAGAACAAACAGGCCTGACATTTACACAACATTGTACCCCCAAATCCCTAAATATGTGTTTTTCTCTTCAGTTTATGGGATATTCTCTAAGATTGACCATATGCTAGGCCACAAAGCATGTCTGAACAAATTTAAAAATTAGAAATTATACCATGGATCTTCTCAGACCACAGTGGAATAAAATTAGAAATCAACTAATCAACTAATCACTACACAAAGTCATGGAAACTAAAGAATCTACTGCCAAATGATTATTGGGTTAAGGAGGAAATTAAGGTGGAAATCAAAAGATTCTTTGAACTAAATGACAAAGGGGACACAAGTTATCAAAATTTGTGGGACACAGCTAGAGCAGTCTTGAGAGGAAAATTTATATCCACAAATGCCTACATCCAAAAGACAGACAGCCGGGAGCAGTGGCTCATGCCTGTAATCCTAGCACTCTGGGAGACCGAGGCAGGAGGATCGCTCAAGGTCAGGAGTTCAAAATCCAAAAGACAGAAAGATCACAAATCAACAATCTAATGATTTGTCTTGAACAGGAGAAGAACAAGCAAAGCAAGCTCAAACTCAGCAGAAGAAACAAAATCACAAAGATCAGAGCAGAAGTAAATGAAATCAATAATAAAAAAACTATACCAAAGGATAATAAAACAAAATGTTCATTCATTGAAAAAATAAACAATATTGGCATGCCTTTTGCTAGATCAATGAGAATCAGAAAAGAAAGGACTCTATTAAGCTCAATCAGGAATGTAAAAGGAGAAATTGCAAATGATGCCACGGATACAAAATATCATCTATGAATCATATAAAAACCACTATGCACATAAATGTGAAAATGTGGAGGAAATGGACAAAGTCTTAGAAACACACAGTCTCCCTAGGCTCAGTCAGGAAGAAATAGAATTCCTGAACAGACCAATATTAAGTACTGAAATTGAAGCATCAATAAAAAACCTTCCTAAAAAGAAAATCCCAGACCAGACAGTTTCACACCTGAATATTCACACCAGGTATGGTGGCTCATGTCTGTAATCCTAGCATTCTGGGAGGCTTAGGCAGGAGGATATCTTGAGGTGAGAATTTCAAGACCAGCCTGAGCAAGAACAAGACCCTGTCTCTACTAAAAATAGAAAAAAAAAGGCTAGGCAATTAAAAATACAAACAAACAAACAACAAATTAGCCGGGCATGGTGGCAAACACCTATAGCCCCAGCTACTCAGGAGGCTGAGGCAGGAGGATCACTGGAGCCATGGAGTTTTAGGTTGCTGTGAGCTACACTGACACAACGACCCTCCTATAGCCCAGGCAAAAGAGTATGACTTTGTCTCAAAAAACAAAACCAAAAACAGTAGATCTTGGTGCAGATGTAGAGAAATTGGAACTTTTGTGCAGTAGTGGAGGGCATAGACAATGGTGTCACAGCTGTTCAAAATAGTATGGTGTTTCCTCCGAAAATCAAAGAGAATTACTATGTGATCCAGCAATCCCACCTCTGGGTATATTCCCAAAGGTGTTGAAAGCACAATATCAAAAAAGTATTTGTTCACTCACGTTCAGAGCAGTGTTATTCACAAGAGCCAAAAGGTGGAAGTAACCGAAGTGTTCACCAGGGATGAATGGACATACTAAATGTGGTCTACCCATACAATAGATTGCTGTTATTCAGCCTTAAAAATGAAGGAGATTCTGTCACATGCTACCTCATGGATCAACCTGGAGGACATTGTTCTGAGTGAACAAACCAGTCACAAAAGGTAAATATCATCAAATTCCACTTATATGAGGTACCCAGAGTAGTCAAATTCATGGAGACAGGAAGTAGAAGGGTGGTTGCAGGGGGCAAAGGCATGGGAATTAGGCACTTAATGCTTATTGGGTACAGAATTTCAGTTTATGGGATGAGTTGTGCAGAAAAATGGTGGTGATGCTTGCATAACAATGTGAGTGTACTTCACGCCACTGAACTGTGCGTGTAAAAGTGCAAAGGCGGGAGGGTTTTCATAATCAAAATAAATAAGGTTTTAAAAATTTAATTAAAGCATTGACAGAAAATAAAGGCAGGGATGTATGGCAACTGTTAGCAGCAGTTTCAATTGATGGAACCACTTTGAGAAAGATATTTGGCAGTAACAATGCACGCCCCATGGCCTAGGAATCTCACTTTTAGGGACACACCTAAGAGATGTACCTAAATGTGTCCCCCCAAAGAAAGGGACACAGATGTTCTCAGCAGTCCTGTGGATCAGAACCCCAAACTGGAAGGATTCGAAGTGTGCACAGTAGCATGGGTAAATCTATTGCTCTGTAGTCACACAATGGCATAATATATAGAAAAGTGGATAAAGGATGTACAATGTGCAACAAATGAGGAATCTCATGAAAAATATTGAGCTTAGGAAGCCAATATGGAAGAGTTTATCCTCTGGGATTTCCTTTATAGAAACTATAGCAACAAGCAAAATTGAGCTGTGCTGGTGTAAGTCAGGGTAGTGGTTTCCTTGGGGTAGGGGCTAGACATCAGATGGGTCTCCAGGAGATTTTGTGGTGCCAATCATCTGTTTCTTGATCTGGATACAGGATATAGGATGTGTTCAATATGTGGGAAAAAAATATTGTAAATTGTATATCCATGTGAATTATACTGAAAAATTTTTAAATTTGAAAACATCAGATTGCATATCAAGCCCAGGATGAAAGAGGGCCCCACAGACTGTCATGCCTTCCCCATCAAAAGCAAGTTCACGGTGACCATGTGGTCTGCTTCGGAGAGGCTGCCACTCTAAGCAGTACACCTGCATCAGGGTGAGAGCCAAGGCCCAGGATTTCACCACACTCCTGGTGAGCTACAAACATGGCCATGGCCACTTGAGTGCCAGGATCACTATCGCTGCCTACCTGCCCCTCAAGGTGAGCCAGGGGCTCTGCCCTTCCCCACTCACCCTGGCCCCTCCTTCCCTGATGTGAATTACTTACTTGCTCTGACAAATCTGTATGAAAACCCAGTTGTTCAGGATAGCTTTTGCCTATTCTACTCCATCTCCCTGTGATTTTCTGGCAGAAAGCAGGAATTGATGGAGAAGGAGCAGAGCCTCTCCCACAGGGGACAGTGGTTGGTGACATCCATGTGATCACACTAGACAGTGCTCTGCAGGCTTGGCAGGGCACTGGCCTGCCAGGCTCTCCTTACAAAGGGATGAGTGTGGGCTCCAAAGACTTTGAAATATTTCCAACTGGGGTCAGAACAGAAGGGCGATTCTGGCCCGCTCCAGAGGTACCCTTCAGGGTCCCCACATATCCTCAGATTTAGGATGGCGGCCTTTGGTGTGTTATTCTGGGGCCTCCCAAGCCCTGGGTCTGGGGTGGCTTCAGCCACTTGCCTGATGTCTGTGAATCCCTCTTCCCACGTGAGGAGGGAGGCGGTCACGGCGTGAGCATGCGAAGCATGTGGCCTCAGCTTCCACTCCTGTCTTCTGAGGCTACATCCAGGTGTGACACCCAGCAGCTCTGTACTCTGCTCATTTAATTTCTCTGGCCTCACACTTACTGCCTGTAAAATGGGGCTAGACAGCACCTACCCTGTAAGGTTGTGCTGAAGATTAGCTGAACTAATAAATGGAATGGGCTAGAAAACAGCCTAGGATGAAGTGAGCCCTCAGTAAGGGTTACTTAGTAAAACATGAATAAAAAGAAGTGGGCCTTCCTTCCACGGTGGTTGTGAAGGCTTCGCACAAGGGCTGCTGCATAGTAGGCTGGCAAATGTACTGGTTACTTACTGTGTTTGAACCCTGCCTCATCCACAAGAGGCCCAGAGAGGGTAAGCTGATGGGGAGTTCCTACTCCTCCCAGCCTGGGCCAGGCAGCCCTTGCACTTCCCTGCTACCCAGAGTCAATCTTGCAGACAGTGCTGGTCCCCATTGTTTGTAATGTTTTTTTTTCTCTCTCTCCCATTAGAAGCAAGGTTAGTGACCTTAGGTTCTTCCATCTTGCATCTCTGGGCCTGGGCATAGTGCCTGGTACAGAGCAGACACCAACCAAGGGCATTTTATTTACAATGAACGAGTGAGGAAATGTGTCTAGGGTTACCCAGCCAGGGCTGACACCAAGGCCTCCTGTCCTCCAGAGCAAACACAGCAACCATTGCAGGAATCTGCTGGTGATCAGAGGCCCAGCCCTGCCCCTCCTGCTCACCCATCCAGTTATGCAGCACTTATCTGTAAACCAGGAATCCCTTGGCTGGAGTAGGGGGCCTCCTGGCTTCCTGGCTGCACCTAGACACCCCAAAAGGATCCTTCCAGGACCTTTGTACTCATGCTCTGTGCCGTGGTGGCTCTGTGTCACTGGTGTGGCTCAGGTGTTCCTCAGCTTGAGGTCTCTGCTCCCTGAGAGCTGCTCTCCCTTTCAGACCCCTCCTTGCCCATGGCCCCCACACTGCACCCAGCACCTCTCTGTCCTTCACTCATTCTTCCCTGAGGGCAGTCACTGCACCTTCAGTACCTTGCATGTGCCTGGTGCCCAGTGGGTGCTCAAATAATCCTACTGTGGGTGACCTATATCTGGGCCGGGTCTGGTAGTCTCCTAGAATGACACATGGCAGGAAGAAGAGCTATACAGTGTGCCTCCCAAGGCAGTGAGGGCTGTCCTTGTCCTCTTGGGAGCCAGCCATGAGGACTCTTCCCATGGGACCCTACCCCACATTTGGCTGGGCCAGTGGCTTTCCCATTTGCCCCGACCCCACCCACTCCCCCATCCACTCACCCAATGCAGTGTCTGCCACGTGCTCTGAAACTGGCCTTCTGCTTTAGGTCTTGAGGGTTTGAGGTATGTGTGAGTCACCCGTGCTGTGGCCTGGTAGGGTGGGGTGGGGCTGGCATCTGAGCAGGACTGTTGCTCACCCCAACTCTGTCTGGAGTGGAGGAGCTGGCAACTCACTCTGCCTTGGTTGAGGGAGGCCTCAAAGGGGACGTGGTCATTCAGCTGGGCTCAGGAGAACCCTGATTTTATTGGGGTTTGTGCCCAAGATATAATGAATGGCCAGGACCTGGGGCTTCTAGTCATGCTTTTCCTGAGGGGCGGCCTGTGGACAGGCATGGTGTTGGCCTGCAGTTGGCCATGGCCTCCTGGATCTGATGGTGTTGGCCTTGCCCCTTCAGCATGACCCTTTTTGCCCATGTTGGCCTCCATAGAGCTCATCCCAGTGGAGGACGTCAGGGTGAGTGCAGAAGAGGTGACCAACCACAGCCACCCTGGCATCCAGGGCATTCGCCCTTGCCCTGCCACAACCCTACTTGGGGGAGACCCACCGGGTGGCCCTTCACCCTCCAACATGCAGCCCGACCCCTCCCTGCCTCTCCCTCCTGCAGGCAGAGCTGCACATCAGAGGAAGGTCAGGATCCTTCTTCCTCAACAAGAGCACTGCAGATGTCGTCAAGGTGGCCTACCAGGAATCTAGGGGAGTCGCCGTGGTGAGTTGGCTTTAGTTTCTCATCCAGGTCACTGTGTGGTTAGTGGATTGACTGTTTGAAAAGCTGTCACTTAGTCGCACCAGCTATAATTAGCAGTGTCTTCAGATTCTCTGGTTCATTCAGCAACTTTAGTCATTGCCATGCTACCTTTGTGAGTTTTAGTCAATATCCACAAAGTATTCACGCTATTAGTTACCTAATGGTTTCCTTTCAGTAATCTTTTGATTAAGACTAAAATATTATTTCATACGCAGCACTATAACAATCATAAAGAAAATTGTTTTTAGAGGATGCATCAGCTTTTTCTATTAATATTTTTCCCACATTTCTTTCTTGACCCTCACCCTATCCTTGCAAGTATGGACTTAGCTATGTCCGTGGGATGGGAGATTAGCATTCTGCCTTATTCAGTTATGTTATGCTAAGATTTTATATTTTCCAAGTTGCAATATAGGCTAGGTGATTATTTTAATGCAGTCATTTATACTTTAGCCATTCCCTTTTTGTAGAGTATGTGGGTTGTTTAAAGCATTTTGTTTTTTAAAAATATATATACAAAAGCATAGAATAAAAAGAATGAAAACAAACAAATGCCTATATCCTACATGTCTGCATATCTGTGTGATGGATTACTGGGCAATCATGAAAATTGAACTTACTTTTAAAGGAAGCTCTTACCACTGAATGTGTAGCCAAACCACTTCCGTTAAGTCATAATGGAAGATTATCAAGGTCAGCACTGACTTTCCCCCGTATGATTTCAGTATAAAATTAGAGATGAGGACCAGGCTGAAGGACAATCTCAGGGAAAGGTTCTATGCTGCACAGCAACCTGCACAAAGGTGCTTGGTGAATTTCATGTATGAAAACACCATGTGTAACCACAATCCAGATCAAAATATTGAACATTTTCAGCACTCCACAAGATTCTACCATGCTATCTCCCAGCTACAACCTGCCCATACCCAAAAGTAATAATGATCCTAATTTCTACCCTCATGGATTAGCTGTGCCTGTTCCTAAACTCTGTGTAAGTGGAACAGTACAACAGGTGCCTTCTTGTATCTTTTCTGTGCCTGAGACACACCCATGGTGTTACATGCAGCTGCATTTTGTTCTATTTCATTACTGTTCAGTGTTCCATTTCTTGCAAATGTTACCACTGATGTTTCCATTCCTTTGCTTTGGTCATTACAAAGTATGTGATTTTGTGGCCATGTGCACTTTTTTTTTAAACAAATAGACTATTTATTTAGAGCAGTTATAGGTTCACAGCAAAATTGAGCTGTGTGAAAGTCTGGAGTTCCCATGTCCCCCCTCCCCCGACAAACACACAGCCTCCTCCACTACCCACATCTCCCAGCAGAGAGGTGCATTTGTTACACTCAATGAACCTGCACTGACACATCATTTTCAGCCAAACTGACTCCTGTAGCATTGGAGAATGCCCTTTCCTAAATCCTTGATCTCTTTTCTTGCTCTGAACTTTGCAGTGATCCTTGCTTTCTTTTGATTAGCGTTAGCATGATGTGTTTTTCTCCATCCATTTACTTTTCATGTGATGTGTTTTTGTATTTAAAGTGGGTTTCTGGTAGACAATGTACAGTCACATCTTATTTTTTCGTGTACTCTGACAATCTTTGTCTTATATTTTAACCATTGACATTTAATCATTGATACAGCTGGATTACTATCTACTACATTTGTTACTGTTTTCCATTCACTGCCTGGGTTCTTTGTTATTATTTCTGAATTCCCTTCCTTTTCTGCCTTTTGAAGTTTTAATTAATCATTTGATATGATTCCATTTTTCCTCCTTTCTTCAGATACTTCTTTTTAAAACGTTTTTTAGTGGTAGCTCTAGAGTTTGCAACTTATCCAAATCAACTTTCAAATAACACTGTACCCCTTCATGAGTGGTACAGGTATCATATAATAAAAAATTCCTATTTCTTTCTTTCTGTCCCCTGTATCATGGCTGTCATTCATTTCATATAGACATGAGCATGCGCGCGCACACACACACACACACACACACATCTAGTTATATTGAATGCATGTTGCTACTATTATCTTGAAGAATCTTGTCTCTGAGATCAATTAGGAATAAGAAAAATAAGAGTTTTTATTTTTTCCTTTACTGATTCTTTCTCTATTGTACTGCTTTTCTATATATAGATCCCAGTCTCTGCTCTATATCATGTTCCTTCTCTCTGAAGAAATTCTATTAACATTGCTTGCTAGGCAGGTCTTCTGCCAGCAAATTCCCTCAATTTTTGTATCTCTGAGAAATTCTTTATCTCTTCTTCACTTTTTAGGAATAATTTTGCAGAGAATAGAGTTCTAGATAGGTGCCTATTTTCTCTCAACACATCTAATATTTCACTCTACTCCCGTCTTCCTTGCATGGTTTCTGAGGAGAATCTGACATGATTCTTATCCTTGTTCCTCTATAGATAAATGTTTCCCCCATACCCCGCCACATGGCTTCAGTCAAGATTTTTGCTTTATCTTTGATTTTCTGCATTTTGAATGTGATATGCCTGGGGTGCATGTATATGTATTTTTTTTTTCTTTTTTACATTTGTTCTACTTGGTGTTCTCTGAGCTTCCCGGATCTCTGATTTGGTGTCTGACATTAATTTTGGAAATTCTCGGTCATTACTGCTTCCACCACTTCTTCTGTTCCTTTCTGTCTTTCTTCTCTTTCTTGTATTCCCATTATATGTATGTTTTTGTAGATGACCCTCAGTTCTCAGATATTCTGTTCTTTTTTTTTCAGTCTGTCCTCTTCCTTCTCAGTTTTGGAAGTTTCTGCTGGTGTATTTTTGAGCCCAGAGATTCTTTCCTCATCTATGTCCAGTCTCATAATGAGCCCATCAAAGGCATTCTTCATTTCTGTTTCTCATCTCCACCATTTCTTTTTTATTCTTTCTTAGAAGTTCTATCTTTCTTATGTTGCATATCTGTTCTTGCATGCTGTTGGCTGTTTTCATTAGACTTCTTAGCATATTTATCTTAGTAGCTTTAAATTTCCAGTCCAATAATTTCAACATTCTTGCCATATCTGAATCCAGATCTGATACTTGATCTATCTTTTGAAACTGTGATTTTACTTTATCTTAATTTTGCCTTTTGGCATGCCTTATAATTTTTGTTGAAACCAGACATGATGTCCTGGGCAAAAGGAAGTCCAGTAAAGGGGCCTTTAAGTGGTGTGACCATATGGTGTCACAGGGCCGGAGTCATTCTGTACTTGCACAGTAAGACTCAGTCTCTTTGGCAGCTTGTGCCCCTGAGCTGTGACCTTCCCATGTGCTTCTCAATCTCTTCCCCCACCCCCTTATGTGCAACAGGATGGAAAGAGTGGGATAGAGTTGGGAATTTCTCTTTCCCTAAGATGTTCAGGCTCTGATAAAGCCCAGTGGGTTAGGCCCTGGTTAAATAGTTTCTCATGAAGGGCCTTGTTAAGAAGAACTGAGTGCTCCAGGTTATTTCCCATCTACCTGTGGGAGGCACAAGGGGGATTTTTCTCCAGTAGTCCCTATAAGAACCTGGTAGGATTTCTAGAGGCAAAACTCACAAAAGAGTGGGTTCCCCTCTGACCGGGACTCCTTGGAGTGTTTAACTCTCAGACTTTTCCACACGGAGCCTCCAGAAATGCGTCAGCTGCAAGTCAGGTTCCTGACCTGGCACTGCATCCTGGGGAGGTTTCTGATCTTTGGTCTATTCTGGTACGCTGTGACCTCTGTATCTGTCTGTCTGTCTGCAATTCTGGGGGCAACAATTTGCCCTGTCACCTCTCTTCTCTGACAGATCCAAGAATAGTTATTGGTTTTCTTTGCTCAGCTTTTGACTTGCTGTTAGGACAGCATGATGATCCCCAAGCTCCTTGGACTGGAAACTGGAACATGCACTTATTTTATTACCCAGGGATGAGACTGTGGGATCATGAAGTATATGAATATTATGATAATACTGCCAAGGAATTTTCCAGAGTGGCTGTACCAATTGATATTCAGTAGTGTATAAGAGTTCCAGATACTCCACATCCTTACCACCTTTTGGAACAGCTAACTTTTCATTTTAGCCATACTGTTGTGTGTGTGGTGATGTCTCATGGTGTGTCTCACTAAAGATGAGTACATTTTCATTCCACTGTATTTACCTTCTCTTTAAGTCCGTTCACTTTGCACTTATTTACCTGAGACTCCTCTTGCTTTCTGAGGTTAGATCTAGTGATATTAGCTGTATATTTTCCTTTTACCTTGTGCCTGCTACTATTTGTCTGCTCTGCCCAGTGTATCCTCCCCCAGCTTCTGGGGAACTCAAGCCTCTTTGTGCTCCAACTACCTGTGAGAGTAATTAAGAAAGTACCAAATTCGAACATTTTCTTCCCATAACTCACATCCTCCAAATTCCCACCAAAGCTCCTCAGATTCCCATGAGAATAGACCCAA
>CAUYRT010098101.1:0-10144 GCA_963574885.1 Lepilemur ruficaudatus
AATTTTAAAAAGTTTACCTGAGCCAGAGTGAGTACTGCTACCTCAAGGACTCAGACCTAAGTAAGCTTGGTTATAAGATCCATTTGGTGTATGTTATAAGCAGAGTTTTAAAGGCAAAAAGGGAGATATGGAGTCAGTCAATGCAAAATTGTTAGTAATTCTCACTTATTTACACAAACATTGATTAGTGATGGGCTAGACATTGTTGAAGTACGCAGTATGTGTTGCGGTGTGCAGTGTGTGGCATTGTTAGGTTAATTGATTGCTACTTGTGGTGTTGGTCAGTCTGGAATCTCCATAGCAAGCAGCTTCTAGAGATGATTACTTAGCTCAGAGGCCAAGGTGGGGAGTGCGACATGACTCCTGCCTCATTTCTCTGCCTTTCTGAGCCTGATAATTTAGAAGAGGCCTTCATTTCTCAGATAAAAATAATTTCTTTTCTTATTTCTCCCTTTTAATCAAAATATTTCATTTGAAGAGCTTTGATGCTCAAAGTCTGAGTGTCTAGTTTTCCATCATTGCTAGGAAGGCTCATTCCCAGGCAGTCCTGTCCCACATTGGGGAAGGGGGGATGAGGAGATATCTCAGAGAGAAATTTTAAGAGCACCAAAAGCAAAATTAGGACAGTATCACAGATTGCCAAGAATGAGAACTCAGTCAAGTTATTGGTTTATTTTACTACTGATGCTTGTTTTGTTATCTCTAGGCTTTGGAATACCATGATTTTAATTTTCTTGAAAGAAGTAAAACAATGAGAGAAAGAAAAAACATTAATTTGAATAGTGGAAATACAATGAACATAAGGATAATCAAAAGAGAGTTTGTATACCTGAACAATAACAAAAATCTATTCCATTAGAGGGCCAACTAAAAATATCACAAAGAAAATGAAATTTCGTTTTTTTTTTTTTTTTTGGAGACTTGTAGCCCAGTGGTTTCTTTTTTGATTTTTTTCCTGGATGTGTTTTTATTTCATAAGAATTATTTATGTAAAATAGATTGGTGGTAATGCCTGTAGAAAAGTTTGAGGTAATTAGTCCAGTGTTGGGTTTCTGCACAACTATCTATAAATAGAGGACTGATCAAATATTATAAAAGACATTAACATTCACTTTAGAGTCAGAGAGAATGGTCAATAATGGCTGATATTTTTCCTCTCACTAGGGTGAGAGGCAATCTGTTTTGATTTTATTTTTATTAAACATAATTTCGAGGTTGGAGGTCATGATCTTTGATGTCTGTATATCCTGGGGGTTCAAAGTTAAAAGAATCTTTAATTAATTTATTTACTTATTTATTTACTGAGAAGGCCTTGATAAAAATGAGGAATATCACCTTTAATGAGATGTGATTTTTATACTATGTAATCTAGGTGCATGGGCCTTTCTGTTATTTTAAAGGGAGAAAGCTGATATTTTCCAAAGAGAGTAGAACAGAAATTAAATGTATCAACACAAGATCCATAGGCCAGGGAAGTTTAAAAGTCTTTGTAAACTTTGTCATTTGATTTTTTTATTACTCCATTTGTATATTCCACCAGTCTGGAAGATGGAGGGTTTTATGCACAGTGGAAATGCTGAAAAATTTGCCATATGTTGCAAATAGACTGAATTATTCAACCAGCAAGAGGAGTTTCTCAGTGTGCATCTCAGAAGGAAAGCCCCCAAAAGGAACAGGACGAGAGTAAAAATGTTTATAACTAATCAATAAAGAAATTTGGCCATACATTTTTTAACAGTTTACTGAAAAGTTGAACCAGTGTCTTTTATTATCTCCTACTAGTACTTCATGAAAATCTTGTTTAAGTGAAAAAGCCAAATTTTACCCTTGTATTTTGTGTAATTAATATTAAAGAAAATTTTAATAAAACCTTGTATATGAATCTATCCAATATCAATTTGCTTTGACCACTTAAGATTTCTGTACATGTTTTATAATCTCTTATAACTTTTCCATTCTCTTTCTTTTCCTAATTTTCTATACCCACTCAGTTTATCTGTTTCACTTATTTTCTTCTTTTGTTCGTCAATTGAATTCAACTTTTAAATAGCTTTTAACCTAGATATAGTTACTTTTTTGAACCAGAAACCACATTCTTATGTCCATTTTTATACAATTTTGTACCAAAACCCACAAATTATTTTATTTATACTCTCTCCATGTAGAATTGTTTCTCTTCTTTTCTCTAGTTTTAGTTACCATATATTAGTAAGAAGTTTAGGTCTTAGAACTATAATTCATACTGAAAACCTAAGAGTTAGGTAAGTATAACTGTGATTCACATACTAATAATTTGTGAATATGCATTTTATATTTTTTAGAATAGGCTTTGTGATGGAAAAATTTTCCAATGTGGAACAGGGCATTTTACTAACATATCTAAATATATTTTATCTGTGAAATAAAAAGCCATAAGTATATAAACTTATACTCATATTTAGCAATTAATGTCTTAGCATTATGTGTTATTTGGAAATGATCTATATATTCAATACATATTCATCATTTAATTTCCCTTAGCAATACTCTAAAGGTATCAAACCAAAAAGATTTGAAAAACATTTTTAAATAAACATATTTTGCAACATAATTATTATAAATTCATTTATAAAATTTTATTCCATTTATGTCTGTTTTATGTATTTATTCTTAAGAATTATGTTTGTGAAATCTCTTGAGACATTAGACAAACCTAGCCATCATTTCAGGTTGAACTTTTTATTAACCATTTTTATGTTACTGTATGATAAGTATTATACAAGCAATAACCTTAAGGTTAAGTGCATGCATATTTTGCTGATAAACCAGAAGACATCACAGTTTTATTAAACTAGCAATATGAAACTAGTCATATGGACCAAATTATTTACTCAAGTTATGTGAACTTGAAACATATTTGGGCTTATTTACTTAATTTATGTGCACTCATTTACCTTTATGTTAATTTGGTACCATGTAGACAATATGTAAACACATGTATGAATGTATACATACATGTAGACACAATATATAACTTACATATGTAAACATTCATGCATCTAAAAGCCAAAAAGAATGAGGAAGGAACTGTAAAAGAGTAGAACTTTAGGCTATTGAGAAACCTGTCTACTAACAAGTCTCAGAGTTCCATGAGGAAAAGGGGATATCCTGCCAAAAAAGGAGAATGCGGTGCCTTTTCTGTGTTCCTTAAGCAATCCCCTATTGCTACTGATGGTGTCAAAGGTGCCAAGGGGAAGGAAGGAGAAAGGGAGATAGAAGTAAATGGAAGAACAAATCTTAGAGGAGCTAATTTGGGAAAATCTTGTTTTCCATTAGGCCAATAAAATTTTACACTATCCTTGGCAAAAATCACATCAACAGAGGAGGAACAGACACAGGGAGCACATATAGTTAACAGATGTTTAAAAGAGAAAAAATCAAGTTGACTGAGCTTTTATTGAAAGAACACGGGCCTCAAATAAATATATTTGTATATATTGTAATATTGTAAATAATATTTGTATATATTGTAATATTGTAAATATTGCTTATAATTAAGAGAACTTTTGACTACAGAGCTCTTAAAACTTTTTATTTTGTAAATAGCAGAGGTTTATGTTTCTTGGGTTTTCTTTTTGGAATTTACACCAAGAAGGAGTTTTGGAAGTGGGGTTTATTTATTTATAGGCATAATTCCTATTTTTTTTTCTGAGGCACAGTCTCACTCTGTTGCCCTGGCTAGAGTGCCATGGCATCAGCCTAGCTCACGGCAACTTCCCACTCCTGGGCTCAAGCAATCCTTCTGCCTCAGCCTCCCAAGTAGCTGGGACTACAAGCATGCACCATCATGCCAGCTAATTTTTTCTATGTATTTTTAGTTGGCCAATTAATTTCTTTCTAGTTTTTAGTAGAGACGGGGTCTCGCTCTTACTCAGGCTGGTTTCAAACTCCTGAACTTGAGCGATCCTCCCGCCTTGGACTCCCAGAGTGCTAGGATTACAGGCGTGAGCCCCTGCACCTGGCCCATAAGGGTAATTACTATTTAAAGCTGTTTGTCTGTGAAATGTTTTAATAAACTGTTTTCTTTCATTCTAAGTATATGGTTCCATTTAGCTTAAGACAGAAGGCTAAACAAACAAAACAACAGCAAAAAAGAAGTTTCTATCACACTGTAAATATAAATCAAAGGTACACTAGAACAAATGATGATTCAAAACCAACACAGATAAACATGAATGAGACCCAAGGCAAGAAGTTTCTTATGGCATTAACTAACCTCTGAATAGAGGTAGTAAAAAGTTTCAGGCCTTTCAACATCCAGAACCATCCCAAGGACAGCATAAAGAAAGTTTGGCTAGCTAAAAGGAAATGCAACGTGTATCTGTTAGGTTTGTTCTAGGTGGGAATTCGAAAGTATGTACGGAACAAAAGTATGTATGGGACAGAATGTGGTTAATGGAAAACTGAGGTTTGTGAATCAATAGCTGCAGGGGTCTGGAGAGTCCCCTGAGGTTGTAGACCTAACAGACAGCTGCAGATGGCATTCCTATCCTCCTGATAAGGATGAAACTACTTCCATCTCTTATCTCTATAGGATGAGACTGAACCAGGGGTCCCTGAAATGGGTTAAGAAAAAGAAGTTTTTATTGCAGTGGCAGTTCTAGCCCAGGTACTCACTCCCCCTTTACTAAGAAACCCTCTGTAAAACCCAAGGCTTTTTCCTCCCTCAGTGTGGATGCTTTTTGGCCTCCACCCATCTGCACCTAGATGCCCAAAATAAAGAGCATTTTGCTACACACGAGACTTCGTCTCTCTCTCTCTCTCTCTCTCTCTCTCTCTCTCTCTCTCTCTCTCTCTCTCAGCTCCAGACCTAACAGGGGTACATTTTGGGAAAGAAGAAGTTGCAGGAAAATTCATAAATCAGTACATGAAGGTTATACATTGGTTTGGGTTATCTTGAAGCAGGGGCGTATGGGTCATTGGTGGATTCAGAGATTATTTGATTAACTGAAAGTGGTGTTAAGATGAGTATGACCCTTTCTAGGCCCTTCAGGAAGAAATTGGAACAAAGAGTTGCAGTCAGAGTTCAATTCTTCAAACCTGGCCAGGCGTGGTGGCTCACTCCTGTAATCCTAGCAATCTGGGAGGCTGACATGGGAGGATTGCTTGAGCTCAGGAATTCAAGACCAGCCTGAGCAAGAGTGAGACCCTGTCTCATTTAAAAACAAAAAAGGAAAAAGACGAAAATTCTTCAGTCCCCACCTGCATTTTTCATTTGATGGGGGGGTTTCTGATAAACAACATAAGAATATATGTTAAGATGTTATCATTTAGTTTCCATAGGGAACTAAATCACCTCATGACTCTGGCTTGCTTGGAGGACTATAGTTATTATTCTCTTTTGCTCATCAAGTTGCCCATTCACTTTTCAAGGCTACCTAGTTGCCCAGAATTTTCTTTGAAGGGGCTCAATATTTTTCATTTTTTAAATATGCTTTGGAGGTCCTGCAGGCCTGTAGGAGGGGTCCCTGGTGCATATCAACCTGAGGACTAACTACAGTGACTTTTCTTTCTGTTTTTTGCAACCTCTTAGCAGATTGCCTGTGATGCACTTCGCATTCTGGTATAATTATGGAATGAAACACTATTTTTTCTGTTCTACCATTCTGGAGAGTTTTTCTTGGAAATAATTTTTTTTTAATTTTAATTTCCAAACACTGTCCAGAATTACCAGACATGATATAAGGATATAACGTGCCCAACAGGCTTCACTCTAGAGGGTGGTTTTTCTCTCAGACTTCCAGTCACAATCCACAATTATGCAGCAAAACGCAAACTGCCCCCAAATCTGCAGGCAGAATTGTCTCTCTGCCTGTTTGGCATCTAAAGTCCCTTCTACAGTAGTTTGACCTTATTTCAACAAAAATACTCCACAGGGCAGCAATCAGCCCTTCCAACTCTGTCTTTTAATGCCACTCACATCTTCAGGCTTGAACCTGATTCAGAGACGATGCGGCCCAAAAACCCAGGCAGACGCACACATGTGCACTGGGTAGGTGTGACAATCTCAACTTCCTCCTCCTTATGTTGCCCAAATGTCAACAAATGTGCACTGGGTATCTGGCACCGCCCTGACCCTCCAAGCCTAAATGTGCAGCTGCAGATTCTGAACCCAGGTCCTGGGTTTCCTCAGGTTGTGTTAGAGCAGCCTCCTTGAGGGGATCTCATTTCCAGTTTCCCTCCCCCCACTGTAACACTCAGGGATACAAAGCCAGGTTGGACCCACCTAAAATTTGCACATAAGAATTGGCTTCCCCTGGGATTCACAAGACAGGGGCAGGTTTTGGACTGAGGATATACAGAAAACCCAGAGGAAACATTTTCTTCACTGAGAGAAATTAACATAGACTTTGTAAATCCCCTCTTTTGGAGTGGGGCCATCTAAGCTTTCTCGTTCTTGTCCAGTGACCTGCTGCAATTGTATGAGGGGCTTCTGGTGCAAACAGAACCTGGTGTCAGAATCTACAAGTGTAAACAAACACCTCAGCAGTGAGAGGTTAGGGCCACAAAATATATAGAGCCATGACTATGCCTGCCTGTTCACTGTGTTGTTGGGCTAGAGTATTCTTGTCCTTCCTCATATTCAAGAGTTAGCTGATCAGAGGTAGGTAATGTTAAACCTGGTCCAGGGTTGTCTGCTCCATGAGGGCCATTCCATTCACTATCCTGACCCCACAGAGTCTACATGAATCTCTCCTGACAGAATCACCATGGGGACATCAGCCCAGGCTCATGGGGGACACTCTTACCAGCACCTGGGAGTATTTAAGACATTTGGAGATGTCCTGTGCAGACTGCGGTGAGGCTGAAAACAGGATCCAATTCTGCTTCCATCTCGGAGGAAGAGGAATGAGCCATCCAGGATTTGTACCTTCCCTGACAGAATCTTCTCAGGTGGAACCCAGATGGGAGTTGCTCCAATTTCCTGGTATTTGGGTAAAAACAAGGAGCAGGTCTGAAGACACAAACTAATAAATAAACCACTTTCTTCCATTTTGTATGGCCATTACAGAAACAGATGAAGCAATCATTGTTCCTACCATCCAGAATCTTTCACTCTGGAGCAAATGGATAAATGGTTGAATTCAGCATCATGTGGTCAGTACAAAAAAGGGAGGTGTACCGGGTACTTTGGCTTCATTTGGGTCACTTCCCTTATGTTGAGTTCTGATGTCACCAAGTGAAGGACTATTCATGAACAGCTGACTTGTGTTTATGATGATTATTTCTATTATCTTTACCTTGTTAAGAATAAATAATTATCTTCTAAATAATTAGAAAACTCTAAAACATTTGATTACATGTTATTATATTAGAAAATAGATGAAAAAAATGTATGAAGAGATTAAAACTGTAAAAACTCCGGGAGTCAAGTTTCTCTCGGGAAAGTGTAGGAAAGACAGAACTGAATATACTTCAGCAGCATACAGATGAGAAAGCTAGAGTTCTCTTCCTGCCCCAGCCCTGCCCAGATTCACCCTTTTCTGAGCCTGGTCCAGATCTTGCCCCACACTGGAATCTCCCTTTATAGAACTTACTAGAGTAGATCAGAGTATTGTCTTCTTCTGCTGCTGTCACTCTAGACCTGGTGCTCACAATTTCCTCAAACCCAAAATCAGATAAATGGGAGCAAAGACCTATTATTTTGAGGCCTTAATTTCTTTCCTTTTTATTAAAACCTGCCTTTCTAGAGACATTTCACCCAGCAACCTGTTTTGCATTCCTTTAAATTTAGTAGTTGCTCCATGAGTTACAAGACAGTAAATATAAACATAACAATGAAAAATCCTACTGAACTACACTCTGCCCTTCCTTTGTGTATCCCTCATCTGTCTATATTTAGCTTTTATCCTACACCTTTCCTTTTCAAAGTCAATGATAGAGTATCAGAAGAGAAATTAGGTGGGTCCTTCATCTAAATCCTAGGAATTATGGGACATTTACTACCCACCTCCCAGGGTATTATGAAAATTAACTCCTAACTTTGAGTTTCCCAGCATGCTGCACTGTAACATAACTGTGAGCATATAGTACATGCTCAGTAAACATTGCATTAATGAGCAGCACATGTTGTTTTCCAAATGCAGACTTACTTAGACACTGCTACCTTTGCTAACCTCTGCAAACTTTAAAGAGAATGCCATGATTCAGGATGGCAATTAGTGGCCTTAACTTTGGACTCAAAGTATTTTTGCCATGATAAGATTTTTGGATGTAAGGGATTCTGTGCATGCCTGCTGTCTCTAGCTGAGTGCTTCTGATAACGGGTTTAGGAGGAGAAACATTAGCATTATTCAAAGAGCCAATTCATGTACCCCTTCCACACCTGCTTAGAGTGAGGCCCAAATTACCAAATGTTTACCCAGGTAACCAAATACTAAAAGGTTCCCTTTTCAGACATCCAATTACCATCTCAAAGCCATTTAGTCTTCAACATGTGGGTATCCAATTTTCTCAGCATCATTTATTGAATAATGATCCTTTTTCCCAGTATATGTTTTTGTCTTCTTTGTCAAAAATAAGATGGCTATTGGAGGATGGTTTTATATCTGGGTTCTCAGTTTTGTTCCATTGGTCTATGTGTCTGTTCTCATGCCAGTACTGTCAGATTTTAGTCTGAAAATGTCAGTTCTTGATGCACTCATGGCCAAAGAATGATCAGACATGCCAAAGTAAGGCAGGCATGGAAATGAAGTTTATTGAGGAGAGAAAGATAGGATTATAGGACAAAAGCAAGATATAGGTCTACAAAGCATGGTACATATGCCACAGATGATGACTGGACCCATTATCACAGCAAAGGGAGGGGCAAAAGAATGGTGCAAAAGAGGGAGGGGTTTATGGTCTGTGTCTTGTTTTATGATGTCCAGATAAGGACATCCCTGTGGTTCAAATATCACCATGGAACCACCCTGATTGGACAGCTGGGAACTGAATGACCTGAGTCTTAACTGTGTATTTGAGTTTTAAGTCACTTTCTGAACTTTATGGTACCTATGCAGATTGGCCCATGGGCTAGAGTCTTCTGCATTCTTTTGCAGCTAGCATGCCAATTTATGATTGGCATATTCATAGGGTATTCCCTCCTCCCCCAGGTATGGAGAATTAGGATTGGGCAGGACCAAGATCAGAGCAACAGCACCCACTTTCGTCCCTATGAGACCCAGAATCCCTCATTATCTACCTAACAGTACCATGCTGTTTTGGTGACTATAGCCTTATAACATAGCTTGAAGTCTGATAAATTGATGCTTCCCAATTTGTTCTTTTGGCTTAAGGTTGATTTTGCTATCCAGGGTCTTCTCTGGTTCCATACAAAGCATAGAATTTTTTTTTCTAGATCTGCAAAAAATGATGTTGGTATTTTCATAAGGATTGCAGTGAATCTGTAGATGACTTTGGGTAGTATAGACATTTTAACAATGTTGATTCTGCCAATCCATGAGCATGGTATGATTTTCCATTTGTTTATGTGCTTTATTATTTCCTTCCTTGGTGTTTTGTAGGTCTCCGTGTAGAGGTCTTTTACCTCCTTAAATATATTCATAGGTATTTTATTTTCTTGGTTGCTATTGTGAAAAGTATTGAGTCTTTGATTTGGTTCCCAGTTTGACTGTTGGCATATACAAATGCTGATTTGTGCACATTGACTTTGAAACCTGAGACTTTGCTGAATTTCTTTATCAATTCCTGTGGTCTCATGGAAGAATCTATGGAGTTTTCTAGATATAAGATCACATCATCAGCAAAGAGCAATAGTTTGACCTCTTCTGCCCCCATTTGGATACCCTAGATTTTCTTTTTTTTTTTTTTCAATTCCACTCTTTTATTTTAAAATATACGATAACTTGTTGCTGATTATAGTAAAAATATTTATTTTTTTTAATTGGGGGAAAACTATAAAGCATTTACGGTACAATGTTTATAGTCACAATTTGCAGTGAGCTGATTTCCCAAAATATATTACCACTCAAGTTGAATTATCTTGTTACATTCAAAAACCTACTCTGTCAAAGTAGTCCAGAGAGTACATACATAGTGCTCCAACTGTATCTACGTACAACCAACACTCCATTTTAAGTGTACAATTAAATGATTTTCAGTG
>CAUYRT010098102.1:0-49722 GCA_963574885.1 Lepilemur ruficaudatus
AGAGTAGGTTTTTGAATGTAACAAGATAAGTCAACTTGAGTGGTAATATATTTTGGGAAATCAGCTCACTACAAATTGTGACTGTAAACATTGTACTGTAAATGTTTTGTAGTTTTCCCCCAATAAAATTAAAAAAAAAAAATTACCCGAGCATGGCATCATACACATGTATTCCTGGCTACTTGGGAGGCTGAAACAGGAGAATCATTTGAGCCCAGGAGTTTGAGGCTGCAGTGAGCTATGATAACACCACTGCACTCCAGCCTGGGCAACAGAGTGAGACCTTGTTTCTAAAAAGATTTTTTTTTAATTTTTAAAAAACGAACAAAAGCTTACCAACTAATAAAACTTTATCATCTTCCTCTTCTTTTATTAAAATTTAAGAACAAAAAAACATTTATATTTCTACTTATACAAAATATACTTCCATTTCAGCCATGATTGGGTGAAACCTCATTTGGAAAGCAGAACCATGTATGTTAAAGCCTGAATTCTTTAATTCCCTTCTCAATCTGTGCTGAGTGCTGAGAAGTCGAGGCTGGGTATTGATCTTGCAACTGATCTTCTCAACTGTCCTATTTGGGTCATAAACATGCAAATGGCTCCTTCCATATATTCACCAAGTGATCTCTACCAGCTGCTTGAGGGTAACATACCAGGCAAAGCCCTGGATTTGGAACTAGGAGGCCAAGTTTCTAGCCCCACCCCTGATGCTAACTAGCTTTGTAACCTTTTAACCAGCCATGTCACCTCTCTATGACTCAGTTGATTTACCCATAGACCAATGAGTCACATTAGACAATCTCTTTACTACCTTTCTGTCCTAAGAGTCTCATATTTGTACATTTTAAAACAATTATATCTTTGGAGCAAAGTATGAATATTCCACTGTCCATAGTACTATATCAAGTGCTGGCAGGTAGGGACAGCACTTTTAAATCTCCATTCATATTAGAAATAGACAAGTAATTATAATTACTACCCTTGTCTAACTTTTCAGAGCCACCATCCATTTTTCACAAATACTCTTACTGAGCAGAGAGCCCCGAGTTGCTCTTTTCTTTCAGTTTTCACTCCCTAAGCTCCTCTACTGACCAATTTCTGTTGACACTTACATATTTCAGGGCCCAGCTTCGAAGCCACTTCCCCCAAGAAGTCTTCTTCCATTGTCCCTGCCAGAAAAAAGAAATCTCCCTCATTTGCATTCTTTACCCATTGTGCTACCTTCTATTATGTCATTTAACTCTTTCTACTGTGTTTTATAATAAGGATGGATATTTTCCAATGTTTTTGGGCTTCCTAGCAGAAAAGCCCAGAGAAATCATGAAATCCCATTCCCTAGGCTCTTGCTGATGTTCTACTTAGACACCAAGCAAATGTGCAATGACTTCCTCTGATTAGTGGCACTATTCAAGGCCATGATGTTTCAGAGCCATTAACAAACTCACATTCTATATCTTGTATGAGTCAGAGTCACTTAGAGCCCTGTACCCAGATGTGATTCAGTCCCCAAAGGTGAACCAAATGCCCAGCAGACATGCTGGTGGAGGACTTAGAAGTCTGATTTGATATCTCCAGAGAAGTTGCCTTTTAGCCCCATTTTTTTCTTTCTTTCTCTTTTCTTAGTTATTTCTTTCCCTTTTTTCCCTCCCTCCTTCCTTTCTTCATTTTTTCTTTCATTCTTTTTTTTCTTTCTTTCTTCCTTCTTGTCTCTCTCTCTCTCTTTTTTTTTTTTTCACACAAAATGACCACAATCATGGTTCTGCCGCTTCATTTTGGATTCTGCCCCATGAGAAGAGGAAGTCAAATCCTGTAAGTAGCCGACACGACTGGGCTCCAGCTGATTTCAGCAACTCGTTAGTTTAAAGATTTCTTGAGGCTGATGGTTCATCTTCCAAGTCTTCATCATGGAATTTGCTACACAACAGCAAAAGTGACACATAAGATTAGGACCAAGCAGCCAGGAACACATGGACTTTCTGCATTTTCAATTATTTAGCCCAAAATGAATCACTTGCTTTCTTTTCTTTTTTCATTTGGAAACAGTTTTACTTCCCATTTCCTCACTGGACACATAATTTTGATTTATAAACCCAACAGCCCTGAGTAAAAGGAAGTTTTAAACAAAGCTGATGCCCTGCCCTGAGTTGTTTTACTCCTTTCCCCACAATATTTTCAGAAAATACTTTGGCCTTTTTGAAAATGCAAATCCTACTTGTGCCTAGCAAACATCATCAGCAAACCTCATGGCTCCCCGAGGCCTCTGAGTCCTTCTCATTCAAGGGCTTCATCTTATAAATTCCACTGGAACTCGCCTCAACGGCAATGCACTTTCAACTGGGATAAATCTGTCTTCCAATATTATGTCTTGTAAATCTCACTTTGCAGGGGTATTTATAATCCAGCTACTGCATTGCTTTCTTTATTGACTAGAAATGAATAAATCAGTTTTCCATTTCTCTCCAACCTCCACTGCTGATATTTTGATTTGGGGGCTGTTCAGAGGTTTCTGATCAGAGTACATGATTATAAAAACACCTCTTGACCTTAAAATTATTTAAGAAACAGACAGTGGAATTTATGCCTCTTTTTCCCAGCTTCTTAAAATGAGTCTGTCTATGTTGGAATGGAAGGATGACTATTAGATGGGAAATTTGCCTTGACAGCCTAAAAACATCAAATCCATTCCGCTGTACCCAGATGCTGCAACCGATTTTGATATAAATAACATTTACCGAGTGCTTATTATGTAAGCACGTATTAACTCAATTAATGCTTGCAATAATCCTTTATGGTATCACAATTTTCTTCATCTTACAGATGAGGAAACTGAGGCACTGAAAATTAAATAACTTGGCAAAGGCCACGTGGTTAGTAAATGGCAGAGCCTAGGTACAAATCCCAGACAGTCTGGCTCCAGCACCCTGGCTCTTAACCACTATACCAAGCTGTCTCTCTAATTTTAAGAGCTCAAGAGGGCAACCTCAATTCTATGTTTTTGAACATAGTACTTAACAATTATATAATGCTTTTCAGTCTCCATACCATTATCTCATTTTTGCCTTAAAACCTAGGTGGCAATAAGCAAACTGAAGTTAAGGGAAGTTTAGTAACTTGCTCAAGACTAAATAGTAAAGCTGCTTTCTGTGCCCACATCTTCTGACTCCCAACATGGTACCCATCCTGGGGCCTCAATTTCCTCATCTATATATGAAATAGCCAAAGAATCCTCCAGCTCTCAAGGGCCCTGGGTCTCCATAATAAGCACTCTTTCACGTATTTATTGAACACCTTCCTGAGACTGTACACTCTATCACAGCAGGGGCAGGACCTAACTCGTTGACTCCTGTGACCCCTCACCCAGCACAGAGTAGGTGTTCAGTGAGTGCTTGTTGTAGATATAATTGTGCCAGGCACAGGGACTAAGTGCTGGGGTGCAAAGATGAACACAGGCTGGCCCTTACATCACAGGTGAGGCACTCGAGAGGCCCCTTGCAGTTATGTGGGCCCTGCAAGCCCCACAGTCATTATGTGGACAATGGCTCCCACTGTGTTGAAGTCCACCAGGAGATAATTGAGCATGACATGAGTTATGTGTCCCAAGCTAAATGGCGTCAGGGTCGATTTCTTTATTTTAGAGGCCACTGCGAAGAGGACCATTTGCAATGTGGGGCTCACATCATTAAAACAACATTTAGAGATTTTATTTTAATCTAAACAGTGGGTTTCTAGCACAGTGCAGCTATCAAAGTATAATAACCTGTGCACTAAACACACCTCCCCAACACTCAACAAGACTTGGAGAAGCCCAGGGAATACAGCTGTGATTAATAGAAGCACCATGTATGATCTGTTTAACCCAGTCCTGAGACAGACTTGACTGGCATTTCATTTCCAATCCAACAAACCGAAAGCAAGTTTGTTTCTTATTTTCTCTAATCTCTCCAAGAGATGAAAGAGTGATTTTTATAGTGCTGGAATTCAGGTTGGAAGCTCAGCTTATTTAGGGTTACCAGATAAAATACAGGATACCAAGTTAAACTGAAATTTCAGATAACCAACAAAGTATTTTTCATGTACGTATGTGCCATGCAATACTTGGGATCCACTTGTACTTAAAGGGAAGTATTTGTTGTTTATCTGACGTTCAGCTTTATGTAGGTATCTTTTATTTTTATTTGCTAAGTATAGAAACCCAAAACTTATTTCCAAAATTAATAAAAGTAAATAAAAATTTTCTTTATATGAGTGAGCTTGCCTACACGGAATTGGATAAGATATGGAAGCCAACAAAGAACAGGAAATTAGACTCTGGCTTAAGTCTATCTTTTTGAAGACAAAGACATATTGCCCCAGATGTTGTACCTGTCATTTATTCTTGGGTGCACCACAGTGAAGGGTCATTTGGGGTATTTAAGGGTAGTAGTGAAAAGGTGGGCTCTGGGCCAGACTTTTGGGATTGCAATCCAGCATCCATCGGTACTAGCTGTGTGACCTTAGGCATGTTACTTTCATTTTGCCTCAGCTTCCTGATGTGTAAGATGGAAATAAAAATAGTACCTATCTCACAGATTACTGTGAGGATTAAATGAGCTAGCATAATGGCCTTAGTGGGCATTCAGTAAATGTTTACTACCGTCACCATCGTCATCCTCACTCCCACAGACACATTGTTCTTCAACTAGCTGTTCAATTGGCTTCAACTTTTCCTTTCCACATCTCTCTGTTTCCTCATTTAAAACAACTAATCGGTAAGGAATAGCTGATTCAACTGTTGGCTAGTCACAGAAGTCTGATCTACAAGTCCTCACAGAAGGAGGTGATTATGTTGGGTCTACATTGTGCGAAAACAACCAGATGAAAAATGAAAAGTGCAGCTGACAAATTCAGTCGAGATAGCTGTTTGGAACACTTTCAATCTCCCCAGAGATGTTTTGCTTAAGATTTAGCATTTAGTGAAATAGGTTTCTGAAGCCAGACACAGCCCACGAGTAACTCAAGCATCTGCACATCACTAAGGACGGCTAACGTATTGCCGGCGTGTTTGTTCATGCCTTCCAGCTCACACCTTCTGTTCAAATGAGCAGAGTCCAACAGTAATTCTCACCGGAAGGCTGCAAAAGTGTGGGAAGGAATATTGCTTTAAGGGGCTCCATTTATGTCCTGAAAAGCCACTGTAGCATGTTGTCAATTTTATGCACATGGCGGATTGCTGAAAAGCAAGGAGCACTTGCGGGGAGCCGGAAAAAGATCTCCCAGAATCGCCCCATCAGGTGATTGAGTGTCCCTGCCTGGTGCTTTTCAGCAGCGGGGACTAGTGTGATATGCGAGCCACACGCGCACGCTGCTTTAACCTTCTGAATCAGCGTTCCCATAATTCTTCAGTGTACCTCATAAACCAGTTTTAAGATGCCAATAGCCTTTTAGCCAAAAACACTATATTTATACATATTTTTAAACTGTCTTGTGTGATATTTTTTTAGTCTTGATATCTTAAGTTTTTTAGAATAAAATGAAGCCCAGCAATATTTTACTATATTCACATTATACAATTCTGATATCTTGTGGCTAGGATGAAGGATACTCTGATTAATTTTCAAAAATGTCTTTCATTCCATTTATTTCTGTGTTTTTAGATCTGCCTTACAACAAACAGTATGTGGACTTGACTAGTATTTCTCTGGACTACGATTGTTTGAATTTAATGAATACAAAGTTGTATGTAAATGTTTTTAATGGATTAGCAGGTACAATAACAAGAATGATGTTTAAACAGTCTTTGCAGATATGACTGTCTGAGGAATCATTCATATGTTACATCATTAACTCAGCTAGAAATTAAAAAATGAGAAGTGGTTTATAATTTCTGCATTTTATTTTGGTATGCACTAAATATGCTTTGCGTAATTCCAAATACATTTTCTGACATTTTCTTCTAACACAATATTCTTTAAAAATATATCTTAATACTGCCACAGTCTTAATAATATCTATGCCAGGAAAAGAAAATATTTTTAAATATTAAGAGCAAATGATACACATCGCAATAGAGATCTTAGGCCTCCCAAATACCTTGAACAAGATTTGCCACTTAGGGAAATTGCCTGTGAGAAGCTGTCCATCTTGCTTTCTTCAGCTGTTGTCTGGTTTTGTTTTTATTTCTGAGGAAGACCTGAACAGACTTTTGTGAGGGAATTACAAACATGTTTCCTTTTTTTTCTTTTTCATTTCCTCTCACTTCCACTATTTAGAAAACGAAATAATTGCCCCACTGACAGTTCATAGATTGAACTTCTGTTTAGCCTTCCATGGCAAACTCTGGTTGTTTAAGAAAATCCTGACTATAGCTAATAGTAAATCAAGTTATATCACAGCTCAAGGTTTGTCCTTTTCAGCAGGGCTTTCACCAATGTGGCTATCAACAGTGAGGGGCTAGCAAATCAGTTCTCAAAAAAAATAAATAAATAAATCCTAATTTGTAGCCTTTGCTGATTCCTGTGGTGTAAATATTCCCAGCAAAGCCAATTTTAAGTTACCAAGGAGTCAACAACAGGCTTGCAAAATTCCTGAATACTTAATAATCTACTCTAAATCCATATAAATTGGCTCTAGCACATGAGCAGAAATGTTGTTAATAATGTTTCACAGATAATCTGTGAAATTGTGAATTATTTCTTTACATTGGACATTAGTTGATATTTCGTTCCTAATTATGGCACAGACTATTTTAACTTATTTAGCAGTAAAGAACAACTGTTGTACTAGTTCTGTGGGAATGAAAAGATCCAAAGACAGTTCCTAATTTCCAGAAACACATAGTCCCTCAGAAAGGACAGCCAATATACAAGAAATGATAATACAAATATGACCATGAGAAGTGCTATAATAAAAGCACAAATTTAAATAAGGAAGAAAAAAATGTCATGGGAAGAAAGCAGAGGAAAGTACTTCTAACAGTTTTAGATGAAGTTCAAGCTGGTCAATCAATTTTAAAAAAAAATGGAAGTAGAACATTTGTGCATACTTTTAGTTAAAAATAAGGAGAAAGGAGGGTTTACAAATAGATCTAAAACTTTTAACCAAATTTTCCAAAAGACAAGGTGGTGATCTCAACCCAAACTGTTAATAATAGTGAGACCAGTGTACCTTTTTCTACTTTCAACATCAAAATCCTATTCCTTTCTCTGTTCTTAGAGTTAGGCTTCAAATGTCCTGTGACTAGATCAAATGTAATTAAATTTGACAATCTCCAAATATTACAAGGAATTTCTATCCCAAACTCCCCAAAGAAATCCCATAACAAACCAGTATTGAATGGTACTAGTTATTAAAAATTCACATATGGCAGGCACTGTGAAATGGTCTGTACATCTGCTCACATTTACATGTGAGAGGTCCTACCCGCTCCACTCACCTCTCTCCCCTAAGCACTGCTCTCTAAGAAATCTTCCTGGCAACATTAACCTATGGTTACTAGAAACAAGAAAAGTGCCTCCTGCAATGATTGTGAGCTGGAAATGGCTTATAAAGAACAAAAGGAGTCTGGGGACTGTCAGTGGTAGAGAACTCAGGAGACCAAAGACACCCCAGTAATAGAAAGCAAAGTACTTTCTGGAGACGGCGTTAAGTGAAGATGACAGCATCCAACCCAGAGGTGAAGAGTTCTCATTGCGAGAAGTTGCCGAATCCAATGTGGAGGCAACCGATAAGAACTTTGGCAAAATCTCTACCAAAACAAAACAGCTGATAAGAAGATAAATGATACAGACATGGAAACAAAATAGGGGAAGTGGAAAGCAGAGGTGGGAGGATATAAAAGAAGTCAAGTGGGAGGCTACTAAAAATGATCCATGAAAGTTTCTAGTAATCACAAGCGAGTCTGAAGACAGATGACAATGGAAAAACCTCAGTAAGAGCAGCAGATGTTTTCCCCCAAGAAACAAAGCAGATAGGAGACCCTAGAAGACATGGCATGTGGGAGCATCCGAAGAACCGTCTTCTCGGCCCTGTAGATACCAAGGGGGCAGAAAGAACAGAACAGCCAACTCCCCGCCCCCTCCTCCTCCTCACTCTGGAAGGAAAGCTAGATCCTAGGCCCAGTAGGAAAAGAGCGAAGTTCTTAACTGCCATTTTTTTTTTTTTACAAGGGAAGAGAGAAATTGAACCTCTTTTGCATCTGTTAGCTCACACAAGCCTACTACCAACCCTGGGATCGATGTTGTTGTGCCCATTATAGAAATGAGGAAATCAAAGCTAACACAGGTAAAGCAACTTGCCCCCAATTATTTCCAGTTGGAAATTGAACCAAGATCAATCTAAATCCAAAGCCCATAATCTTTCCTCAACAACACACAGCTTCCCAATCTGGCCTGTGGTGATTTTCAGAGCCATTTCTTGTTTGTTGCTTATTTTCACTCTCCTAAGAGCCTTGTAAGGTCCGGGACAGGTATCATAGTCCCTTTTTGAATGGTTGAGGAAACAGACTCAGCAAGTTACAGAACCTTGTCTGTGGTCAGTCTCAGGGTGAGGTAGGAAAAGGATTGCCACTGCCCCTAGGATCTTCTCATTTCTAGGCTTTGCTTTTCCCAGGACAATATATCACCCTTGTCACAATAAAATTCAGCATACAGCCATATCCAGAGAACCCACTAAAATCCAGCCAAACTTTATGGTATTTTTTACCCAAATTGAAAATAGCAAAGTTTACTACAAATGCACCATGTTCCTGGTAATAATGTGCTAGATATAATCCAGTCACTTGCACTAGTATCATAACGAGATTCCACTGACATCCAACATGAGAAGACAAATACACTCTTTATTTTTAGAATAATCTTTTCTTGGCCAGGTACGGTCACCCATGCTAGGCCATCCTAGCACTCTGGGAGGCCAAGGCAGGAAGCTCACTTGAGGCCAGGAGTTCAAAACCAGCCTGGGCAACATAGAAAGAACCCATCTCTACAATTTTTTTTTTTAAATTAGCTGGGTGTGGTGGCACACACCTGTAGTCCCAGGTACTCGAGAGGCTGAGGCAGGAGGATTGCTTGAGCCCAGGAGTTTGAAGTTACAGTGACTTATGATCCACCACTGCACTGCAGCCTGGGCAAAAGTGCAAGACCCCACCTCCAAAAAAAAAAAAAAAAAAAGGAAACAATGTTTTCTTAAGATCAGTGATGATTTTTTTAAATAATCTTCTTTCCAAATAAATATTAACTATTTCTGCCATACAAAAATCAGATCACAATATGATTGTGTATTTTACCAAATATGAAATCGTTTTCTTTCTTTTCCATCCCCATAGCCACTGCCCTTGTTTAAACCTCCTCACTCCCAGCCAGACTCCTCACCTGAACTCCTGAAGGTCTCCATGCCTCATTCTGCCCCGATCTACTATCCATAGAGTTCGTGTGGCAATATATTAAAATACAGATGTGATAAAGTCACTTCCGTGTTGAACATTCTCTGAGGAACCCTCTCCCAGCTTTGATGAAAAGTTGAATTCCTTGGTTAGGTGTGTGATGCCCTTCAAGACCTCTCTGTTCTCATCTCTCATCTTTCCATGTATACACTTTCTCTTCAGCCACACAGAATAGCAGTTTGCTAAATGTCAAGTCACATTGTTTCTTGCTTCTTTGAATTAACATATATGGTCTTTGCATGTAACGCCCCTCCCATTTCTTCACCTGGCTAGCTCCCACTGATCTTGGGAAACTTAGGGAGGGCATTGGTCCCTGCAGAAAGACTTGGAAGAAGTCAGAGTTCAGCCCTTGCCCCTGTGCTCCTCTGATATCTGGACAGGCATCTGTTCTATCATAGTTCTTGTATTGCTCTGATCTTCTATACAAGCTTATAACACTATCCCTTACAACTAAACCTTGAGCTCCTTAGGGACTGAGATTGTCCTCTTTGTGTTGTTAAAGAAACTTCTCCAAGTTGACTACAAGCATATATCAAAGTTTTCCCAAACTTTCAATGAGGGAAGGAATTTTCCCAAAAATCTGATTTAAATATATCTCTCAGAGAAAAAAAAAGTGGAACCATACGTAAATATCTGGTTGTTTAATTAAAATAAGTGATTAGCTATTTCCCAACTAATGGTCAGCTGGGAGAGAAAGCAATGCTGACGTGCTTTTATCGGTTATACTGATAGCATCCTAGAAGAAGCTAACATACTACACCATGCAAAGCCTTCTGTTCCAGAGTTCTTTCTCAGTCCCAGCAGGATGGCTACAAGCGCAAGCACTCAACAAAGTATTTGAATGGATAGAACATGTATCCGGTATTTAGTTTATGAAAATCCCAATAAAATCAAAGATAAGGGGTTTATTACTCCTTTCACAATGAAAATCTTGTTGTGCTTTTAAAATACCTGATTTACAGTCATGCAAATTACACATTAATTTCAAGTTGTACACCTGTTGCATAAAGCAAACTTATCTGCTCAGCCCTCTAATAGTATGACCTACTCCTTAATAACTGCTGATGCTAATTTATAAAAGTAACCAAGACTAAAACTTCCCTTCCGGTATATTTTCACATATTTCTTCATAAGAAATGGTAATTGTGTGAAACTTATGTAAGATTTTTAGACTCCCCAGCATTTGAAGGAAGAAATGGAAGAATATAAGAAAATGTTAATACGGTTGCTTCTACCATGACTAAATTTCATAGCTCTGGGATTAGGGGAGACTATTTTTAAAGCTATGTTATGGGATTTGACCTATTAGGATATGGGGAGGATGACCAAGTAATATCTCATCAAAATCAGGATTATACCTTGACAATCAGAACATATAATCACTCAAGACACGGAACAATAAAGGTTTACAAATTTTGAAATAGACATCCTATAATTTTTAAACAAGTATTTAAAGGAAGAGGTTCTGATTTTTAATATGATTTGTTGCCAAAAACAAGCAAACTATTAATATTAAATTCTCATCTCAAAGTTGGGATTTTAGCTCATCCAGGCCACCTCCATTAAGTCTCATCATTTAATAACCCATTAATTACATATCAACTCATATTAAAATAATTCATTCCACAAGACAAATTTTTTCGTATGGTAGACAGAATAATGCCCCTCTCAAAGATGTCCGCATTCTAATCCCTGAAACCTATGAATATATTATCTCATGTGACAAAAGGGACAATGCAAATGAGATGAAGTTAGGGACTTGAGATGGGGAGATCATCCTGGGTTATCTGGGTGGGCCCATCGTAATCACAAGATCCTAACAAGAGGGAGGCAGAGGGATCTGGGTTAGGGAAGGCAATGTGACAATTGGAGCAGAGGTCAGAGGGAGACACTGGAGATGCTGCCCTGCTGGCTTTGAGGATGGAGGAAGGGGCCATGAGCCGCTAGAAGCTGGAAAAAGCCAGGACAGCTTCTCCCAGAGCCTCCAGAATGAACCAGCCTCGCTGCTGACACCTTGACTTCAGCCCTGTGAGACTGATTTTGAACTCCTGACCTCCGAAACTACAAAATAACAATTTTTTTCTTGTCTTAAGCCATTAAAGTTGTCATTTACCACATCTGCAATAGAAAACTAATACAACAATTCAGAAAGTGTTGCAAATTAGATAGCACGCTCAGCACTGGGGACACTAAAATCAGTAAAATGTAATCCCTGCTATCAGTATTTTTGGTAGGAGCATTACATTTGTTGATTAGTAGGTGTCAATCATCAAACCTCAACAAATATACTGCATAGCTTGAAATCAACAGAAAAAAGTAAGGAAAATGCTCAGGAAAAAGAGCAATTTTGACTTGACTGCAGAATTTAAATTCTTAGCTACAAGTCTGGATAGATGAGGGCTAAGAAAGGAATATTATCAGATGCGGTGACTGCCATATTAAGGAATATGAAGGGAACATGAATTTAAACATGACTAGCCAACATGGCATCACTTTCTAGTCAATCCCAGTGGTACTAAAACCCTCCATATTGTGTAAATCTAGCTGTCAATGACTGCAATCTCACTGTGGTCCAAAAGCCTTCAAACCCTTTGATCATCTTGAATTCGCCATCCACACCAGGCCATCCTTCTTCCAATTCACCCTCCTCAGTATAACCAGAGTGGAAACACAGATTTTATCATTTAACCCTTAGGTTCAATAATCCTAAAGCACAATCTCTGTCTCTCCTATTTTCCCATAGAACTCTGTCCATACTTCAGTTTTGTGACTTAACTGCACTACACAACCTAATGCACCTTTGTCTTCCCACTACCTAACACAGTACCTGGTACAGGGTAGAAATAGTGTATTATTATAATAATGGTATTTTTACTTATAAGTAGCAGAATCAAAACTTGATTGAGCAAAAAGTAAAATTTGGCTTATGTACCTGGGAAGAGTTATGGTGTGGTTTTTGGAACCATCTGCCTGTCCACAGACAGGCACCATGCTGCAGAGAAGATGGCTGTACATAACTCCATGTTTGTACCCTCCCCGCAGATAGTGGATGTCTCTTTGCAACTATGGCCCTGCTTTCATCACAATTTCATCCTTGATCAGTCATCACAGGTGGCCCAGTCTGGACTATTACCCACTCTTTGGCTGGGTTGAAGGTGGGAAATAGCTATAACAGACACTGCTACAGGCCACTAGAACCTTGTACAATTGTGGGAGGGAAATTTCCCAATACATAATAGAGGTACTGAGCAGACAAAAATAACAAATATCCATTACACCCAGTTTTTATCAATGGACAAATAAATCAATGCTTTAAGAGAGTGTATCCACATACATACAGAAACCACATATTGATGGGGACTGAATATCACTGTGTGTTTGGATTTGACAATTAATAACCCCAGAAAGTTTTACTTGGGACAATACTACAGGAAGAGCTTTCCTCATGGAAAAACATCTGTTGAGAACACTCCAAACAACAGCCTTAGTCAGCCAACACTGCAATGAGCTCATGTTTTCCTCAAGACAACTAGCTGAACATAATTGCAACTTGCAATGTTGTTATCAAAGTGTCTCTCTTTGGTCAATACTCTGGGTCCAAACAAATACCCTTTCCTGGGTTAGAGATTCTGAGTGTGGAGAGGTGACTAAGGTTTGATTAAGCAATTCAAATCCAATACAAATGCCTCTGAACATTTAATTCCAGCTGTCAGGGGAGAAAAAGGCATTTATGATGCAGAAATGATAGGGTTCAGAGGCTGAATTTGGCAGCCTGCTCAGCCACCTCTGAATAGACCTTCCAGATGAGTGTGTATGGTCACAGAGTTCACAGAGGTGTTAAGTACAAAAGCATTCCTGGAAAAAAGAAAAAGTTCTTCGGAATGCAATGCAAGTTTAAAAATTACACTTATTTGAAAAGTGAGGGAAGCCTGAAAAGAGAAACCCTGGGGCTGTCTTCCTGTGGCAGAGACAGCAGCATTGTCAGTCCACAGAAGGCAAATCTCGGCAGTGATGCCCTTGTTTGGAGCTGCCCTTGTCCAAAGTGGCCCCTGCAACCACCAAGAGAAGAAAGGACACTCAACAAAAGGACAGATGACAGATTTCCTGACCCACCAGTCTTGTCATGCCCAAAGCCATCAAAACTTTATATAGTCAGAGAATAATCAGAGGCGAAGCATATTTTCATAAAATATTCCCCAAAACCAGACATTTTCTAAAAAATGATTTGCTCAAAATGATAGATGTAGTCATCTTGAAAGAAATTTTCCAGACTATAACTTCATAAGCTATCCTTAGTACCTTTGTTCTCTCCATGAAGATGACAATAGAGGTGAGTGATACTGTCTCTGAAAAACCCACCTTACTTTGTTTCCTGCTGTATGAAATGCTTTCATCCAAAGGCAGCACAAACCACTGTGGTTAAGAATGAAGCCTTCATCAGTGGTAGACCAGATGGCAAGTCCCAAGTCTGCCATGTATTGGCTCTGAGACTTTGGACAAATTGCAGAATCATTAAGTTAGGAAACAAAATAGATAACCACTCTGCTTCTAGAGCAAGTGGTGATTTCAGTGGGAAAAGCCCAACAAAAAGATTTTGAAGGATTTTTCAAAGGCCATACTACAAAAGCCTTTTCCTATGCAAGACCCCAGCAAGGCGGAAATTAGAACTTATCTCTACTGATGATGATTCTGGGTAAATAACCTCTGTTGGTAGTTATTACCACTAGAGAATGGAACGCATGTGTTTTTCCTAAATAACTAATGCAGATCCTTTGGGGAATAAGGCAGGCAGACAGGCAGGCAGGAAGGAAATTCAAGGAAGGAGATGAGAGAGGGAAGAAAAAACCTGAAGACTTTCAGCAGTAGGACAAAGACTTGGTTTTTGAATATTGGGAGTAGAGTGACAAGACCCCATTTATACCTTCCCAACTGCTCCCCCTGTGATTAACAACATAGCACAGCTGGTCTCTATGAAAGAGATCTTCTTTCTTAGTTTTGTGTACCATGTTGGAGATAAGATTTAAGACTTGGGTCCCATTGGCTTTCTTGGTTAAATGTGATGGCAAATATTACATACATCTGTCACGAATACTGCTCTCCGTCACTCTCCTGAGGTGTTTCCATGGAAATGTGGCTTCCCGTTCCTGTCTAACATGAGACAACCACCTGCCACACCAGATGTCCCATCCTCATAACCCCATTCTTATTGCTACCAAAGTTGCCCTTGTCCTTCCCCTAAGACATGCATCAGCTTGTCAGGATTTCAGGATAGATCCCGAGCCAATCCAAGGCCTGCCTTTTGTGACCAGATTGTTGGAATCCAGTGAGAAAGAAAAGAAGAAAGGAAGTGCAACCACCAGCCATCCCTTCCTTTCTCTTACTTATAACTTCCTTACTCACTACCCCGTTTCTGGGTATACCAATCATATCTCAGAAAATGATAAAACTACAGCAGTCAAGACAGTATGGTATTGCCATAAAGATAGATAATACACATCAATGACAGAGAAATAAATCCTCAATTTAGAGTCAATTGATTTTTCAATAAGGTGTCAAGGTATCCAATGGGGTAGGTATAGACTATTTGACAACCAGTGTTGGCACAATTGAATATCCACATGCAAGAAAAAGAACCCAAGCCCTTACTTCATACCACACAGAAAAATTAACTCAAATGGCTGACATTCCTAAATAAAAGACTCAAACTATAAAACCTCTAGAAAACATAGGAGAAAATCTCTGTGACTTTATGTTAGACAAAAAGTTCTGTGATAATAAGATACCAAAACTATGAGCCATAAAAGAAAAAAATAAATTGATAATTTCCACTTCAAAATTTAAAAGTTTCATCCTTCAAAAATCAACACTAAGAAAATGAGAAAACAAGTCAAAGAACAAAAGAGAATATTTGTAAATCATGTATTTGATAAAGGACTTGAATCTAGAATATGTAAAGAAAACTTTCAATTCAATAAGACTAGTAGTCTAATTTAAAAAATGGGAAAATTATTTGAATAGATATTTTACCAAAGAATGAATATGTGATTAGCTAATGAGTACATAATAAAATGCTTAACATCATTAATCATCAGGAAAATACAAACTAAAACAACAGCAAGATAACACTTCACACTTGCTAAAATGACTATACCAGAAAAGAATAACAATATCAAATGTTGCAAGAATGTATAGAAAACTGGAATATTTTGGCAATTTCTTAAAATGCTAAATATATTATTATCACATAACCCAACATCTCACTCTTAGATAACCAGCCGAGAGAAATGAAAGTATATATCAGAGATTTGTACGAGAATATTTGGAATAGCCAAAACTGGGAACAATCCAAATGCCCAGCAAATAGTGAATAGATAAAATGTGGTATATGCATAGGTATTAGCTTGAATAGTCCCTCCAAAATGCATGTCCACCCTGCACCCACGAATATGACCCGATTGAGAACTAAGGTCTTTGCAGATGATCAAGTTAAGAAGAGTTGATTAGGATGGGCCCTACTCCAGTAGCTGGTATCTTTATAAAAGGAGGGAAATTTGGACACAGACACACATAGAGAAAAGGTAGCGAGTGAAGACAGAAGCAGAGATTGGAGTTATGCTGCCATAGCCAAGGAATATCAAGGATTGCCGACAACCACCAGAAGTTTAGGAAGAGGGTCTTTAAGCTACAGAGACAGCATGGCCTGGCCAATGTCTTGATTTCAGACTTCTACCCTCCCAAACTGTGAGTTAATAAATTTCTGTTGTTTAAGCCACACTTTGTAACTTCAGTCCTAAGAAACTAATACAGTACACATTGATACTATTCAGCAATAGAAAGAAACAAATGTGTGATACAAGCAACAACATGGGTGAACCTTAAAACATTATAAGTGGAACAACTCAGACAACTTTAAAAAGGCTACATATTGGGTGGTTCCATTTATATGAAATTTCTACAGTAAGCAAAACTTCTGAGTTAAAAATCAGATCAGAGGTTGCCTGGGACAGGCTTTGGAGAGGGGATTGACTGCAAACAGGCACCAAGGAACTTCTGAGGCGGTAGTTGTTGGTTCTGAAACTGAATCATAGTGACAGTTACAAAACTGTAAAAGTTTAGTTAAAATCATCAAATTTTACATTTTCAATGGGTCTATTTTATACTATGTAAATTATACCTCAATAAAACTCTAAAAAGTGAACTAGGAAGTTTTTGTTCCTTCTCTATTTTCTATTAGACCTACTATGATATAGAATTTACCATTTCTTGAAATTTGGGTAAAGTTTATTTATCATAGAAACCTGGGGTTTTGGGTTTGTTTGTTGCTGTTGATGTTGGAGAATTATTTGAGACTCATATCAGGTTATTATTTATTTGGTCTATTCAAGTTTTTTTGTGACAATTCTGGTATTTTGTCTTTTTCTAGGAATTTATTCATTTCATCCAGGATTTTAAATGTTATCTGTTTCAAATCTCTGTTGTATCTGTAGTGATACCACTTTTTTATTATGTGTCTTATTTATTTGCTTCTCTTTTTTTTCCTAATTAATCTTACTAGAGGTCTACTATGTTAATCTTTTCAAAGAATCAGCTTTTGGTTTTGTTAATCTTCTCTATTGTTCTTCTGTTCTTGATTTTCTTTATTTCTACCTTTATCATTTTCTTCCTTCTTGTTCTTTGGGTCTGCTCACTGCTATTTTTCCAACTTTATAAGCTGAAAAGTTAGCTCATTTATTTTTAATCTTTATTGTTTCATATTATTTTTAAAGCTATAAATTTTTCTGCTTAACTGCATCCATAAATTTTGACATATAATGTTTTCAATAATTTAACATATAAATTATTTTAAAATATTTAGCATCCACATATACAAGATATATTTTAGCTGTTTTTTATAATTTATGTTTAATTTTATTGCATTATGCTCATAGAGAACTTAGTTGATGAAATTGATTTATGGTCTATTTTTGTAAATGTCTCATGTGTGCTTGAAAATAATGTGTATTCTCTGTTGGATATAGAAATTTATGCACATATATTTGTATATATATTAGCAAGAGCTTATTTATTATATTGTATTGTTCAGATCTTTGGTCCTGTTGCTATTTGTGTCTGTGTGTGTGTGTGTGTGCGCATGTGCTTGATTTATGCGTTTTTGAGAGATGTGTATAAAATCTCCAGCCACATCTGTTGATTTACTTATTTCTTCCTAAAATTCTGGTTCTTGATATTATTTACAGCTGTTATTAGGTACATAATAAATTAAAATGGTTATGTCTTTTTGTTCTATTGCTCCATTTACTATATATTGCATTCTTCTTTGTCCCTTTTTAAATTTTTGGTTTTCATTTTTATTTTGTCAGTTATTAATATGTCTACCACAGATTTCTTTCAACTCATATTTTCCAGATGTCTTTTTTTATTTTATTTTTTACCTATTTCTTTTATTTTATGGTACCTTTGGAAATCAGCATACTATTGCATCTTTTTAAAATCCGATCAGTCTGTTTCGATAAATGTGTCCTACTCATTACATTTAATGTATTTTTTTACTTATGTTCTTGGTAATGGCCCTGACACTGACCAACAGAACAATCTGGATTAGTGCACTTACAGGCATGTGCTGGGAAAATATCAGTGCTATGGACTGCACGGTGTCCCCCCAAAATTCTTATGTTGAATTCCTAAGTCCCAGTACTTCAGAATGTGACTTTATTTGGAGTAGGAGGTTATTAAAACAAAATGAGGTCATTAGGGTGCATCCTAATCCAATATGACCAATGTCCTTATAAGAAGAGATTAGGACGTAGATGGTCAAGAGGGAAAGCCATGTGAAGACATAGGAAGAAGACAGCCATCTGCAGGTCTCGGAGGGAGGCCTAAGGGAAAAGCAGCCAACACTGATCTAGACTTACAGCCTCCAGAATTGTGAGAAAATAAGATGTTGTTTAAGCTACCCAGTCTGTGTTCCTCTCTTGTGGTAGCCCTAGCAAGCTATTACAGTCAGTCTGTCAAGATCTGTGTCTTCTGCCTAAACATAAAAGTGGCCTGAAAGGTCACTAGTGGCCAAAAGTTTTCAGGTCAAAAGTGGCCTGAAAAGTCCCCTAGTGTCCTACTGTCTATGCCCCACATCATGTTGACATTGTCTAGGATCCCAAGACATTTTTTCATTCTTACTTTCAATTTGTCTCTTGCACAAGCTCTTGAATATATTCACTTCTGAACTAAGCACTTTTCCAAAAAATATTTTCAATGTGTGCTTTCATAAGACAAAATTTTTGAGACCTTACAAGCCTAGAAATATTTTTATGACCCCTCACATTTGAATGGCAATTTTGCTAGATGTAAAACTTTATATGCAATGGTATTTTCTTTTAATAATTAAAAAAATACTACTTCATTGTCTTCTTGCATTCTTGCATTTGATGTTGCCATTGAAAAGTCTGGTAACAATCTGATTCTTGTTTATTTTAGGTGATCTTCACTTTCTGGAAACTTGTAGAATTTTTTCTTTGTACTTGATGTTCATAGATATCATCATAATATATGTAGGTGCAGATTTTCCATTCCTTTCATGTTTTACAATCCCTTAGTCTTTTCAAATGGATGTCTTACCTCTGTTTTAAGTATGAGTAATTTATCTCCATTATTTCTCCAGATTATGTTCTTCTATATACATCCACTTTTCTTCTGGGAATTCTATCACTAAATATTGGCACTTCTAATTCCATATCTATTAGCTTTATTGTTTGTCTACTTGTTTTCTATTTCTTTGTACATTCCTGCTGCTTTCTGAAAGAATTTCTCAACTTACCCTTCCACTTCATTGATTTAGTTTTCAGTTGTATCTATTCTCTCCTACTTATCCCATATATTTTTCTTTTCTTTAATTTATACTTTATATTTCCACTCTGTTTTTATTATTTTGTATTGGTGACAATTCCCTTATCACCTTAAGTATTTTATCTTATTTATTTCAAATTCTTAGTTTACCTCTTCTAATATTTCCATTTCAGAGGATACATGTACGCCTCCCAGATGTCAGTTATTTGGGCCTGAGAGCTTGTTTTTCCACGAGGGTACCAGCTACCCTGTTAAGTATAAAGAGTTAGAGAAGACAAAATGAATCTTGATGTGAAAATCCCAGACATCACCAAACCACTGCAAATTACTCTTATTTGCAGCCAGCTCATCAGGTAGCTGTCCTGCTCAGGACTTTACCTTAAATCTTAAGGAGAAGACATATTAGGTGGAAGCAGCCTCCCTAGATTTTAATCCATGAGGCCTGTGCACCTGAAAGGTGGGAGTAATATCAGTACTATCTAAGCCTGCTGTCACCTGCCACTCTCCCTCAGCAGAGTTCTGCCAGGCTATGGCCCCAGGTCACCACTGCAGTGAAGGGGCAGATGATGACTGTCCTGAGGCAAAGCCAGGAAAGACAAGAGCACAATGGAAAAAGCTCCACTCCCACTTTGAGCCACCTTCCTCCTCTGGCTGCGACCAACACACAAACAAGTACATGCAGTCTTCTGCCCCTCAGCGTGCTCCTAAAGTTTGCTTTTTTATTTTTTACTTTTTTAAATTTCAGAATATTATGGGGGTACAATGCTTTGGTTACATATATTGACTTTGCACAGCCAGAGTCAGAAATACAAGAGTGCCCATTCCCCAGACAGTGCACACAGCACCCATTAGGTGTGAATTTCTGCATCCCCTCCCCACCACCTGCCCAATACCTGACGAATGTTGCTTCCATATGTGCACTTCCATATGTGCAACACTTCCATAAGTGTTGATCCATTAGTACCAATTTAATGGTGAGTACATGTGGTGCTTGTTTTTCCATTCTTGTGACACTTCACTTAGAAGAATGGGCTCCAGCTCCATCCAGTATAATACAAGAGGTATTAGTTCATCACTTATTTTATGTCTGAATAGTACTCCATGGTATACATATATCACATTTTATTAAGCCCCTTATAAGCTATACTACAAGGCTATAGTTAGCAAACACTATTGTACTGGCTCAAGAACAGAGACATAGACCAATGGAACAGGACTGAGGACCCAGATACAAAACCATCCTCATATAGCCATCTGATCTTTGACAAAGCAGACAAAAACATATACTGGGGAAAAGAATCCTTATTCAATAATGGTGCTGGGAAAATTGGATAGCCACATGTAGAAGACTGAAACAGGATCTGCACCTTTCACCTCTCACAAAAATCAACTCACAATGGGTAACAGACTTAAACCTAAGGCATGAAACCATAAGAATTCTAGAAGAAAATGTTGTAAAAACTCTTACAGACATTGGCCAAGGCAAAGAATTTATGTTGGTTGGTTTTATATTCTTGTAATTCACATTTCCCTTCTGTTTATTTATGTTCTTTTCTCCACCATTAATTTAGGAGTGAGGGCACCATCTTGGCAGGAAAGAGAAACCTTCCCACACAGGTTAAAGGCAGATTTCTCACAGTTTATAAATGTGTGCAAAGTTGTTTGTTCACCTATAATAACATAGGTAAATTATTAAGTTAAAAAATGATTCCACTTCACCCCCCATCCCACATCCTCATTATTATCATCTCTTCTCTTCCATTCAAAAATCAGTCTCTAAAAAGTGTGTGTACTTCAGCAGCCTAGCCCTGTCAGCCTGCGTCATTCATTCTCCACCTCCCTGTCATGAGCTCCATCCACTGGCCACATCCCTGACAGGATTCTGACAGGTTCTAGGATGTCAGACATGTTTATTAGCATTCACTTTTCCCTTTAACCTGTTAGGGATTTGCTAACTGAAATGACTTTAAAATATCTTTTAGTTACAATCAGTCACTAGCAGAAAGTTGCCCACATCATTTCTGCTCTGGCAATAATTTTGCTCTCAGGTCCATCTCAGACTGTCATTTCGTCAGTACTCAGCCTCAGGCATCGTCAGTATTGGCCGTGCTCACTTAACACAACTTGGTTCCCTCAGTTCATACCCCATTAGCTAAGTTCCTTCACAGGCACTCCCTCTCAATTAGCGTTGGAATGCTATATGGAGGAAACAGCACTAAACTGAGGGGTCAAGTTCTAGTCTGTGCTCTTCCAGAAAGTAGATGCATGACAGTATCAAAATCATTTCATCTTCCTTAGTTTTTTTACCTACTAAATGGGGTGAAAGTTGGAAAAGGCTGACATAAATTATTGTCAATATTCCAAATTCTAAACTTTTGTGATTTAGTTTAAGGTTATCCACTCTCTACCTAAGCTTAAATACATACATATTTCTAGAGATCTAGTTCAAAATAATGTAGCTTTCTGATGACTCTTTCAAGTTATCCTTTTTCCTCCTTGTATAGTTCAGTATATCTCATCTCTAGGAAAGCAGTATAGATGGACATTCTATCTATAGTTTCTTTCACCAGCACAAAAGTGTATACTTAATAAATTAATCAAAGCCTTACCCATCTGAAAAAATAAATTAATATGATAAGTTCAAAGCTACAGTTTTTATTATCATAACTTAGCAGTCCATATAACCAGAACCTACTATTAAAAACATCACTATGACTAAGCTCCTAGCATCATCTAGACCCACGGTCCCCAACCCCTGGACCATGGCCCAGTACCAGTCCATGACCTGTTAGGACATGGGCTGAGTATCACCACCTGAGCTCCACACACCTACCCCACCCCATGACACCCCATCCCGACACCCTCGGTCCATGGAAAAATTGTCTTCAATGAAACCTGTCGCTGGTGCCAAAAAGGTTGGGGACCATTGATCTAGACCACCATCTCTGGCCAGTTTGAAAATCATAGGAAATATATTTCTTTATGTCTTCATTAAATCTTGATCAATGAATTAGAAATCAGAGTATCTACTGGCCTGGAAATGCTCTTGAAAAGGCATTGAATTATCTTTAAACTTCTTAAAGAGGGTTTGGGTGTAGTGCAAAGGATGACATAGGTTCCTATGTTGGTAAAGGCAGTTGCCTGTTTCAAATATGACTGAGCCAAACTACTACACAAACTTCACTCTGCCAGGCTCTTAGCGCAAAGCAAATACCACTGCAATAATGTATTTTTCAGCAGCCTAATGCTTGTAGCTTCTGGAAGCTGCAGGGAGAATTTCCTCAGCTCTCAGGAATGACTGGATTCGTGATAGTGCTGGTCCAGTACTGTCATCAAAGTAAAACAGGGAAGTCTCTGCCAGGCAGTCCCACGGCAACACTCAGTTTCTCTTTGGAGTCTCTCCTCCCAAGTGGTTCTTCAGGCCAACTCCTGGAATTTCATTACCTACGACATTTAAAACTGTGCTCCAGAGTCCTACTATTTGTGTTATACTCTCTATGAGCTCACAAAAATTAATAATTCCCTTGTGACTTTATTAAATAAAATATGCATACTTGCCATAATATTCAAAATGCATTCTGATTACTGTAATTTGTAAATTCCAGATTTGCCTTACCTTTGTTTAACAATATCCTCCCTACATATGGCTATATATGGCTACACACTATACACATTTTTTAGTGTAGGCCAGGAGTCAGCAAACTTTTCTGAAAAAGCACCAGATAGTAAACTTTTTGGCTTGGTGAGCTAAAGGGTCTTTGTCACAACTATTCAACTCTGCCATTGTGGCTCAGAAGCAGCCACAGACATCCCATCATGAATGGACTTGGCTGTGCTCCAGGGAAACTTTATTGACCAAGTAGATGGTGAGCCGGCCTCAGCCCACAAGCCATTGTTGTCTCCTTGTCTAGAAGACCTTTCCATAACAAGCAGATCACATAATACTGCATCTAATCTAAAAATGGGTTGGGTTTTTTATTTAGCAAAGTACCGAACTCTCTCTAAAGACACTATTTTGTATTTTTATTGTGACATAAGCAAGCAGAGATATATTCTAGATTTAGACTTTCTCATAATGGAAATTAAACACAGTTTTGCCAAATACATAATAGCCAGTATTTACTTAAGGCATAATAATTTATAAAGCTCTTTGATGTACTTTATTTCATCTAACTATCAAAACAACTCTATGAAATAAATATTTTTTCCTTTCCCTTTTGTAGCTGAGGAAACTACATAAAACTTCAATGATTCACTTAAAAATTGTCAGAGCCAGGAATTGTTGAACCCAGATCTGACACCACAACTATATCAATTTCACTGTTCCGAAACTAAACACTAATAGCAAAATTAGCAATCATGCTTTGAACAATAAGCCTAATGACATTGTTCAATGAGTTCTGAATCCAAGTGAAAAATCCCATTCAGTTGACATTTCTTCATTTAATATGTGAGGTTGTCATGAGAAACTGCAAATCAGCATATGCTATTGTATATATACAATATGCACTGCACAAAAGAACTCTCCTGATATGCACCTGATACTGTATCAAAATTTTAAAATAAGATTAATTGTAATCACGTATTTTAGTAGATCTTTCCTGCTCCCTGGTGATAACCAATTTCTTTTTCTAAATATTAAATAACTATATTCTATCAATCCACTCTAGAATTTTTTGTCTGGAAGAAATTTCAGATGTATTTGTCTACAGTTCTATACTATAGATTTGCATAGTTTGGCATGTCTCAAGTATTCATAGTTAGTTGATAATCATTGAAATGATTCTGTTATCATATTCTCTAGTTTTTCTAGTACACAAAGTTAAACAGTATCTAGGCCTGGGACAGAAATGTATTGTGAACTACTAACCTCTTCAAACTTGAATCTCAATTTAATCTTAAGCAAATGAGTATAAAATTTTATCATTTGAAGACTGTCCTCCTTGAAGAAAAAAACGATGAGAGAAATTCATATGGTTCTCTGGGTGGTTAACTTTATGCCATCTTCCCCAAGTAGAAATGTCCTTCTTTTATTATTCTTATTACTATAAGGATAACTGTTTTAGAATTCTTACTATAAAGATAACTATTTCTATGGTTTCATAATTTTTTTAAAACCTCAGCTCATTGGCCATCCCTACTCCCCAGTTCTCATTTTTATTGGCAGTATAACTTTCATCTATTCACCCTGAGATCTATATTTCTGCCCTTATCTTTTTAAAATATGATGTGTATTAATAAATCTAAGGACAAAGAAAAAAATGTTTTCTTTTCAATAACCACTGTGTTTTCCATAAAAATCAAATAAATTGGTTTTTTTAGTTCTCTGTGTATATAACACAATAGTAGCGTATTCAGCAGAAGAGGTTTATAACCCTCTCTGCCCCTCAAGTGCTATGTGCGCTTTCATGAATCTCTAAACCTCTGAAAGTCTTATTGTCTTATGGGAGTCCTTCCAAAATCAGACCCCAAGACAAGGATTTTTGTGCGAGTTGCTTACTTGCGGTGGGAATGGGATGGGAGGGAGACCCCAGGAAGTACCATGAGCCGGTGGAGAGCGGGCAGGGAAGAGAGTGCAGGGGAATTGCTGGCCGCTCAGGACAGCGGGGCTCAGTCTCCTCCAGCCCCATTCAGGACTCTCTGGGATACTGTAGGACACAGCCCAGAATTGTCCCAGCAAAGGGGAAAGAAGATGAGAATTTAAACACCAACTCTTTCCCTCTGATGAGTAGCTCCTGAGGTGCTGGTTCACACCAGCACCTCGACTTGCCCCAAAGTCTCACACACACAGTCGAAGGAAGCCGACCCTGCGCAGGGGACTGCCTACAGGTAACTTCCCATGTAAGAGAAAGGCACGTGGACAGCATAGGAACAGCATTTGCTATATCCAGTCTTCTTGCTTTTTGATGAGGATAAAAATATTTGCCTCAACTACCTCATGAAAGGGTTGAAAAGATTAATCACCACTAATATTTATATAGGCTTTATAGCTCACGGAGCATTTTCAGAAGCATTTTATAATGCATTCCTCAGACATTCCAGCAAGGACGCTCTACATATGTATAATAATAATGGTCTCCATTTAACACATGAAAATCTGAGGCTCAGACGGGTTAAACCATCTGCCTCACACGACAGAGCCAGCAATTAGCAAAGATAGATTTGAACCAGATATACCAGAGATCCCAGGCTTCTTCCACCGTTGGACGCGTGAATGTGCTCTGCCAAGTGCAAACCACCCCAAGTATGCAAGGCACAAAGACTCCTCAAGAACGGTCACACTAACAAAACAACCCCATAAGCAAAAATGCTTCCTTTTTATCAACTGTATGTGCGGGTATGCAGTTCTGTAAAAACTCAATTAGTGAAATGCATGAGTGGCACAGATATGAGTCTTTCTGACTCTTCACCCCATTGTGACCATCGGCACTCCATGTGCAGCTGCTTCGGGAACCACTTAATTGCACTGAGGAGGGAGCAGGACAGAAGCTAAGTCCACCAAGGCACACCCAAGGACAAAGTTAACTAAATGAAGAAGGATTTATGGAGAGATTAAGAATTTCCCGTTGGTGTAGACTCAGTGCGCACAATCCTATTCTCAATGGAGCTAGTAAGAGAAAATTAAATTAGCCCACAGTCTCTATAGCACCCCGGTCACCTGCGAGTTGAATGGAACAAAAGGCTGACTTACTCTGGCTTCTGGTCAAGGAACTTCGTTCACCGGAAGAGGGTCAGAAGGCTCCTCCTATGAAGCAAAGACCCGAGAGTAAGTTAGAAAGCACAGAACAGATACTTACTGAGCAAAATGTTTTTATTCACCTTGTTTACATTACTGACTTGTTCTAAAATTATCCATGTTCCTGCACACAGGCAGTCACTTAGGGGTTTTTCTCCAAATAATCTTGGCCATTTGCTTTTTACCCTGTACAATTATTTCCCCTCATTTATTAGATTTCCTTAAACCTGCCCACTGTCCACAGGCCTCCAGGCATGAGTTCAAAACTAAACGCTACAGTTACATGAAATGCAATGGCCAAAGAATATAATTTCACATAAGAGAAGAGTGAGAAGGTGGTGGGAGTGGAAGGAGTTCACGAGGGAAGCCAATGCCAAATCAGAAAGGTACATCTTGTACCTCACAGGCCCTAGGCATGAGGAGTTACTTGCTAGACTCAGTAAATTAGCAGACCCTTAAAAGCTTGAGGTTGGATTTAAATTTAGGTGCCAGCAGTTTAAAATGAAGTATAAAGTGGGCCAAGAAAACTATCCCTCTCCCTTAGTCTGTAGCTATATATCTAAGTTCGAGACAGCTCAAATTGAGTCCTGGAGAGAAAGCCACTGGACTCATCACATACAGAGACAGACAGGGCTGATGTGTGCAAAATGGGGAAGAAGGACTGATTACAATAATAGCTAACATTTATGGAGTGCTTACTACATGCCAAGCACTATTCTAACAGATATATATATAGAGAGAGAGACAGGGAGTCATTTAATCTATATGAGAACACTTTGAGAGGCATTTTATCAGTGAGCAAACAGACACAGTTCAAGTTCAAGTAATTTCCCCAAAACCACAAAGCAGATAGATGGTAGAATACAGATTAAATCCAGACAGTCTAACACTAGAGATGGCTGTACCTTCCTGACTCTAGGAACCAAAGGTGGCATCTAAGTGAGGGACTTTCCCATTTACATTTAGATGATAACACTTTTCTTCTTTCTTTCTTTCTTTCCTTTTTTTTTTTTTTTTTTTGTAAGGACACACAAAAGCATAACCAAAATGAATTTAGGAATGAAAAGAGCTGGTTTCCAAGCTACTTTTTCATTCTTGTTTGTGGGTATTAAAATCAAAAACAAAAGAAAAAATCACTTCTTACAGAACTTCCTTCCCCTGTTCTTCTTTTTCCTTTGCTCTTCCCTTGTGGTCCACATAGTTAGTCTCTTCTTATCTTAGAAGCCAATGCAGTGGCTAAGCAAGCAGGAGAAAGTCTAGAATAAGCATGGGAAATGGAAATGATGGTTTTGGTTATGCTATTTCTACCTGAAACACTAACCCTGGTCTTAACTCCTTTGACCTTGATATCAGTATATGATACAGACATTTCTGTTTTAAATGAGCTGCATTTGACTGAGTTCAATTTCAACAGACACCATATTGTTATAAGTGAGATGGTACAAGACTAGAAATCTCTACTTCTGAAATAACAGCTGACCAGCCATGAGACGCTTAAGCAAGTCACTTCATGTCTTTGAACCAAGTTTTATAGGGAATATCCTGAAATATGGTAAGAATGTATAATTTCAGGCTGTATCCTAGAGATGTTGAGTAGTATTTAGTAAGAGCTTGAACTGATTAGAACATCTACAAATAAAGTAACATGGAGACTTTCAGTTTCAGTTCCAACATGCAAAGAGCTTAGAAATCATCACTCCTATCCTTACAGGAAAAAAGGTAAAAAAGCAGGAAAAAAGCTAAACAAACTGAAAGCCAAAAACTTTTCTTGGACCCATCAGAGAATTGAGGTTGCAGGGCAAACCACCACTCAAAATCTGGAGAGATGGATGAACACAAAGAATCACAGACAAGATCTGCTTGCCTGGAGCAAAAGCCACTGAAATCATATACAGGTAGAAAACTGTAAGTGGTAATTTTAAAGAATTCCTGGAGGCTGAGTGTGAACTAGCATGAGAGTTAGAAAGTCTTAGGGAGCCCCCTTCACTTTTGTGAGTGTTACCTTTAGGAATCCCACCAGGTTTTCAAGATAGTCACAAAATATTTCCTGTGACTCTGGGGAATGGGGAGGTGGGGGCCTGGGCAGGTAAAAAATAACCGTATTTAAATACATCCAGAGCAGTCTCACAACAAAGGCTTACTCTCCAGGAAAAAAGAATTTACCAGAGTCCTACATAGGCAGAAGGATATTTACTCACCCCTATAGCCTTCCTGTCTCATTTAACTAGAAAAGTAGGAGGATGAGGAGAAGGAAAGAGACCAGCAAATACTTATGAAGATAATAGCCCAGGGAGATAGGCCCACAAAAAAAAGTAAATGAATAAAAATTGAGATTTAATCATAAGATTATATAATGCTTCTCCTCCTCCATACCTTACCACCATATCAGCTGGGTCCTAGTATAATAGTGGATTATAGCTGAAAGAGCTACAAGGTGCAGACTTTATTTAAGGAAGAGTTCTTAGGGAAGCTCAAAGACCACAGGGGGGACAAAAAACAAGGACACTTGAGGAATTTGAAGTCTCTGGCATCTTACACAGCCCAACTCCAAGCCTTAATAGCACAAAACCTCACACTAAAAGCTTTTTACTCAGTTTCTTTTACCTGATATATCATATCTATCTATTAATGAAAATTGCAAGGCATGCTAAAAGGCAAAAATGGAAAAAAAAAAAAAAAGGAAGAAAGAAAGAAAAAAACAGAAGCCAAAACACAATCTGAAGAGAAAAACAAATACTAGATCATACTCTGGTATGACACAGATTTTGGAATTATCAAACAGGGAACTTAAGATAACTATGATTAATATATTAAAAGCTCTAATTCAAAATGTACACAATGTGCAAAACCAAATAGGTAACATAAGCAGAGAGATGGAAACTCTAAGAATCAAAAAAAAAAAAATGCTAGAAATCCTGTCCCTCATTATTTAGGAGTCCCTTCTGAGATATTAGCTCAGTTTTTTTTTTTTTTAAAAAAAAAAAAAAGTAACAGAAATGGAAATGAAGAATGCCTTTGATGGGCTCATCACAAGACCAACTGTACATGGTCAAGAAGAAAAAAAAATGAGCTTGAAGATATATTACAGAAGCTTCCCAAACTGAAAAAAGAATGGAATAAATAAGAACAAAACATCAAAGAACTGTGGGATAATTTCCAAGGTATGATATATATTAGGATACAAGAAGAAGAAGAAGAAAGAGAAAACAGAGCAGAAAACTATTTAAGGTAATGATGGCTGAGAATTTTCCATAATTAATGAGGATGCCAAACCATAGATCCAGGAGATTCAGAGAACACTGAGCAGAAAAGAGCATCTTAGCTACAGAGAAACAAGAATAAGAGTTAATATCGACTTCCTATCAGAAACCATGTAAGCAAGAAGAGAGTAAAGTGAAATATTTAAGCATTGAAAAACAAAAAACACCCAGCTAGGGTTCTATATCCAGGGAAATTATCCTTCAGAAGTAAAGAAGAAAGAAAGATTTCTTAAACAAACAAAAACTGAGGGAATTAAAATCCGGCAATGGCTTTGCAAGAAAATAAAAGTTCTTCATGAAGAAGAAAAATGATACAGGTCAGAAATTCAGATCTTCAAAAAGAAAGGAAGAACTGGAGAGAGGAGTAAATAAATGTAAAATATAGTCTTCATTTTTTCATATTCTTAATTCACCTAAAAGATAAGAGTAATAATGTGGATGATTGCAGCATGTGCTAAGTGAAATAAGTGAAAGCAATGTTATAATGGAGAGGAGGAAGGAACTGGAGCTACATTGTTATAAGTTATCTGCACTAAGGTGAAGTGGTATATGATCTTACATTAGTTGTAAACATAGATTGCAAGCTTTATGGGAGTATTAAAAATGTAAAGAAAAGTATAACTGTTATGCTAAGAAAGAAGAGAAAATAGAATCATATAAAATACTCAATTGTACCAGAGAAGATAGAAAAAGAGAGTGTGAGAGGCTGAATTTTACCCCATCCCCACCCCCAAAGTCATATGGGGAAGTTCCCAGTATCTCAGAATGTGACTATATTTGGAGATAGGGCTGTAAAAGAGATACTAGGTCATTAGAATGGGCCCTAATCCAGCGTGACTGATGACCTCATAGAAGGGATCAAGACACACACACAGAGGGAAGAACACGTGAGCACACAGCAAAAGACAGCGGTTTGCAAGCCAAGGAGTGAGGTCTCAGGGAAAAAAAATGAACCTGCCAAAGTTCTGGACTTCCAGTCTCCAGAACTGTGAAAAAATCAATTTGTATTGCTTAAACTACCTAGTCTGTGGTATTTTGTTAAGGCAACTTTAACAGACTAATTGAGGGGGAAGAATAAAAAGAAACAAAAAATAAGTGCAATGATTACAAAACAGTTACAAATATGGTAGATACTAATTCAACTACACCAATAATTATTTTAAATGTGAATGACCGAAATAAACCAATTTTAAAAACAGAGATTGTCAGAGTGGATTGAGAAAAAAAGAACCCATTATATGCTATCTAAAGAAAAAAAAACCCACTTTAAAGACACCAAAAGGTTAAAAGTAAAGGAGTGGAGAAAAATACATCATGTTAACATTAACCAAAAAAAAGCTGGAGTAGCAATATTAATTTCAGACAAAGTAGAATTCAGAACAAAAAAAAATTATCAGAGAAAAGGAAGGGCATTACATTTTGTAGTATCAGAAAGCAGGTGCTAAAATAGATACATACATCTACACATACGATGTTGATAGGGTCTGTCAATGGGACACGGAAGCCACCTGAAAGGACTCCTCATGGCCAAAGCTGGAACAAGTTTTGCAACAGAATAAATAGTATTGGATCACAACTAAAAGTGGAAAATAAATACCTATTAGTCCACACTGATGTAAGTAAACAATTGAATGAATAAATAGGGGAGAAGAGACAAAGCTCCCACACAGAAGAATTGTAGATACTCTGTCCTCAAGAAGGGACAATATAACTCGCCACTCTTCAGCTGTGGGCTGAGCATGGTGACTCCCTTCCAAAGAGTGCAGTATGGAAAAGGAAGGGGGAGAATAACTTTGCAGTGGAGAAACCTGACAAACATCACCTGAGTCAGGTGATCAAGGTCAACATCAACAGTGATCAATCACGTTGAGAGAATATACCCTATTTATGATGTGATGGCAATTTTCCTCTGTAGTCTTCCTCTCAAGAGCCAATAACCCCAATCTAATCATGAAAAACATCAAACAAATTCCAATACAGAGACATTTTACAAAATACCTCATCTGTACTCCTCAAAACTGTCAAGGCCATCGAAAACAAGGAAATTTTGAGAAATTGTCACAGCCAAGAGGAACCTAAAGAAGCATGACAACTAAACACAATGTGAAATTCTGAATAGGATCCTGGAACAGAAAAAGGACAATAGGTAAAAATAGGAAATCAGAATAAACTAGGGGTTTTAATTCACTCGAATCTATCAACATGAATCATTAATTGTAACAAATGAACCATACTAATACAAAATGTCAGTAATAGGAGAAACTGCTCAGTGTGGTGGATGGCTCATGCCTGTAATCCCAGCATCCTCCCATCTCAGGATGCTGAGGTGGGAGGATTGCCTGAAGCCAGGAGTTCAAGATCAGCCTAAGCAACGTAGCAAGATCCCATGTCTAAAAAAAGAAATTTTAAAAATTAGTTGGAGTGGTGGCAAATGTCTATAATCCCAGCTACTTGGGAAGCTGAGGCAGGAGAATCACTTGAGCCCAGGAGTTCAAGGTTGCAGTGAGCTGTGATTGTGCCACTGCACTCCAGCCTGGGTGAAAAAGTGAGATCCCATCTCCAGAAATAATAATAATAATAATCATAGGGGAAACTGGATGTGGGGCTATATGGTACCCTCTGTACTACCTTCATAATTTTTCTATGAATCTATAACTGTTCTAAAAATAAAGTCTATTTTTTAAAAATAAAGTAATATGAATAAACAAATAATATAATGAATGAGTTTTGTATTGGGATGTATTGAAACCTCCATCTATCAGAGCCAAATTCAGGTGACTCTAGATCTTCAAACTTAGCCTAAAAACTGTACGTAGAGGAAAAAATTAAGAGATCAAAGAGGGTCATATTCTAAGTTATTTGTGAGAATGATCAGGTAGTGAGGAAGAAAGTCTAAAACTGAATTATCCTGGTTATTCAAAATCATTGAATTCATCAAGAAATGGCTCTGGTTCCTCTGCTTTCAATCCTCTCCTGAATATTTGGTGACATGGCCCATCATTCCTGAGACACTCCCACTGAGATAGCCTGCCAGCAATGGCTCTGGCTGTGCTGACCAGGGGACACACTCTCACCGGGGACACAAACTCACCTGATGGCTGCCTTGGGCCCATGAAGGGAATGTTTCCCTATGTGAAGGAAAATGAATTTCACAGAACTCTAGCCAGTGCCACCGCACTTGTCAGCTTCAGTCTCTAATGAGCTCACTAGGCCAGACTCCCAGTCACACCACTGCACAGGGCCACAGATGACAACTCAGGACGGACACTGCCCAAAGTCAGTAACTGCTCTTCTCCTGCCACCTGTCTTTGAAGTTGGTGTTCCATCCCAGAGATGGCCGTCCTAAATAAAAGACATATAATACAGCTCCCAGCCACGCTAGAACATGGAGAAAGCAGTGACATAGAATCACTACCACATACAGGCTCCAAGACACCATTGTCTGGTGCACAGATGTGGAGCGTGCAAAGGCAAGTGGTCTGAGATTTCCTGGCCTAACCATGGTGGACTCATTTTCTCCAGTCACTTTCACCTAAGGCCAAAATGTTACCAGGGCTCCCTCAGGGTCTCTAATTGCCTGGGTGGCTTTGGTAATTGCTCTAGACTCTTTCCCCAGAAGAGTAAACAATGATGTGTCCTTTTAGATTTCCCACATCCTCTCAGTCCACACTCTTCTCAAATCAGTATGCATGGAAGGAGACAAATACCCTTATGATTTGCATAATGGTAAGTTCTTTTCCACATACTGTCAATGGGTTTTTTGTTCATTTGTTTTAATAACCTAATTTTCCTTCTATTATATATCTTTTATTCAAGAAAACAGATAATTCAAAGATGAGTGTAAGGGACCTATACAAAATGCAACTGAAAATATCATAGGTAAGATATTTCAAACCCCAAAAAGTCAGCCCCTGCCTCTCAACCTAGATGCCCCTTGTCAACTAATGACCACCTACTCTCAGGCTGAGTCAAAGCTTACTCCCACTGCACTGGCCCTGCCAGACGCCATGCGTATTTGATGACAGATTCCTCTGTGTGGGGAGAAGTTTCTTCAGCACCCTCCCCCACCCAACTGCTATCTGCTACTGGATTATCTCCTGTGCAGGCGCCGGGGTTGCCCTCCTGGAGGAGGCAGAGCAGGCATGCTCTGGCAGCTCTGGTAAGTGGCAGTGTGCACCCGGAGTGGTGAATTTTGATGGGCATTGGAGACAGACCACAGTTTGAGTGTCCACTCTGCCGCTTACTGGCTGTGCTAATTGGAACAAATAATTAACTTTGTTGAAACTGAGATTCTCCATCCATAAACTGTTAAGAATAATAATTATCTCAGAGTTTTTAAGAAGATTAAAGATGGTAATGTGTGTGAAGTACCAGGCAGAAGGCTAAGTGCTTAATACTTGTTAACCTTTTCCAGAACAGCAGAGTGCAGGTGGTTTCAGTGCTATCCAGTGGTGGCTTGTTTGGTTGGTTGATTGCCTGTATCTCACATACAAAAAAAATTAAAACGTTCTCAAATCTGTAACGTTTAGTTCAAAATCTAAGAAGAGCAGTTTCTTCTTCTATGGTTTTGTCTTAGTCTTCTAGAGCTGTCATTTAAAAAAATGCCACAGACTGTGTGGTTTAAACGATCCAAAATTTACTTTTGCACAATTCTGCAGGTGGAAGTCCATGATGAAAGTGCTGGCAATTTCAGTTTTTGGTGAGGGCTCTCTTCCTGGCTTGCAGATGACCACCTTTTCACTATGTCCTCACATGGACTTTTGGCCCTGCCTGTGCATGAGGACAAACGGAGAGAGAGCAGCTCTCTGGTGTCTCTTTTCATAAGGACACTAATCCCATAACATCTGGGCCCCACCTTTATAACCTCATTTAACCTTACTTACTTCCTTAGAGGTCCAAACTAAATACTAGGGCTTCAATATATGAATTTGGGGGGTGGGAGACGAACACAAACATTCAGTCCATAACAAGTTTTCTATAATTTCTTGATCTCCCAAGAAAAAGAAATGTCATTTGAATGATGCCACATATGCCCCTTGGCAATGCAGGAGTTACCATGTTTATTCACACAATAAATTATGAAAGTAGAAAAAATTAGGTACCTTTTAATTCTTACTATCAAACAAACTTTTTAAATACCTACTCTTGCAGATTGACTGCATTACAGCCTGAATTGGTTCACTTTCTCCTGTATCCAAGTGCTTTGGCAGCGTCCTCTCGCACTGATCAGAGATATAGCTCTGTGGGAACTTTAGGGCCCTGGGTCATTAGCAGTTGTAATGCAAGCAGAGGCTTGGAAAGTGCTTGTCCATTGAAGCTTGCCTGCTTGCTGCTCTGGGAACCAGCTGCCCTGGGAGCAAGCACAGACTCTCCTGCTGGGAGCCAAGGGATCCCCTGGAGGAAAGCTAACGATCAAGCAGCTCTCAGCTATTGTGATAGTTGACTGAAACAGTGTGAATGAACCCCTACTGAGATCAGCTGAAACTAGGCCCAGACAAACACTACTATCCAGTGAACTCACCCTAAACTGCTGACCTACCAGATCATGAATAAAATAGACTTTTATTGTTTTAAGCTACTAAGTTTGGGTTGGTTTGTTACACAGCAACAGCAAACAGATACTTCTGTGAAATACTCAGGACTTCCCTTTAGGAAATACAGAAGAAATTTAAAACAGAATTGTAGGTGAGAGGACAAGACACACACATAGGGTATATATCCTGCAGCTATAAGTAAGGAAAAAATTTTTACCTTTTGTTGAACTAAACAATATTGATATCAAAGAGTGAAAAATTATATATAACCTAGAAATGATCATTTTTATGTAACTCCAACACCTTGCATTTCATTTAGGATGAAAATTAATGAGGTTCATTAAGAATAAATAACAGGGGGGAAAGATATCAGGGACATTTATTTTGCATCCAAAAAAGTTCTCTCTCTCTGGTTCAATTCATATTTTGGGAAGCAAGTCAGATCACTTTTTCTTTTATACAAACTGGTTTGCCCATTTCTTGAAATTACATATGATGACATAATCCAAGTCTAACTTGGCAAAATAGAGAATGTGCAGCTCAAGTCTGGTTTCTCCTCAATTTTCATTTCCCTTGGGTCCCATTCATGTTTCTTACAGACACTTTCCCTGTGACCCAATCTAATTTGATTCCCTACCACATCTCCTCTACCAAGAGCATCCAAAGCTATTTTGCAGAAATCCTATAAATAACGTTCTGATAATTCTTAAAAGATAATATTCAGGAGTGGGGGGAAAGCTTTAACTCTAAAAAGAAAGGGGCATGTACAAAAGGGCTCTTTTCAGGACAATGTCTAAGATTGTACTTGGATGTTATCAACCAATTTGAATGATCTATTTTTCCAACTGACCTGACCGAATTGACTCGTTATTTTGGCTTCATATAGAAATAGCCACAGTGAGGTGAAATGAGAAGGAAAAACTGACCAGTTGGAAAAGAGTTATGGAAATAGAGAAGGCCTCCTGAAAGAGCTGATATTTGATAACAAAGCAAAATGACACACCTAAGCACAATTATCCAGGTACAATATTCCACTACCATTTTATAAAGTTAGAGAAGAAGTTGGTGTTCTTCTTTGTAGAGAGACGTGACATCTGGAAAAAAGCCATTCTTTAACATTTTGACAATTTTTGAATTTTTTTGTATTGTCCCTACCATGGTTTGAACATTTATTCCCATCCAAAATGCATGTGTTGAAATTTAATTGCCGATGTGATAGTATTAAGAGGTGCTACCTTTTGGGGGTGATTAAGTCATGAGGGCAAAACCCTACTGAATGAGAAAGAGGCTTCACATATCATTCAGCTTTTTTCTCTTCTACCATGCGAATGCTCAAGGGCCCATCTTGGAAACAGCACAGCCCTTACAGACATTGAACCTGCTGACACCTGGTCTTGAATTTCCCAGCATCTAAAACTATAAGAAAATAGATTTCTGTTCTTCCTAAATTACCCAGTCTCAGGTATTTTGTCATAGCAGCACAAACAGACTAAAACAGTCTCCTATGTCCCCTTCTGGCCCCCTGTGTCCCTTCCAATTGGCCCTACTGCCCATGAAGCTCACTTTAGTCTGCAACTAATGATACCCTGTATTAGTTTGTTACAGCTGTCATAACAAAGTACCACAGACTAGGAGGGTTAAACAACAGAAACTTATTTCTTCACAGTTATGGAGGGAGCAGATCAAGATCAAGGTGTGCTGTGGATTGAATAGTGCCGCCTCTCAATCCATATGTTGAAGCCCTCACCCTCAATGTGATGATATTTAAAGATGGGGCCTTTGGGAGATCATTAGGTTTATATGAGGTAATAAGGGTAGAGCCTTGGTGATGGGATTAGTGCCCTTATAAGAAGAGAGAGAGACATTAGAGCTGTCTCTCCACCACGTGAGGACATAGGGAGAACGTGGTGGTCTGCAAACCAGGAAGTGAAACCTCACTGGGGAACTGAATCTGCTAGTCCGTTGCTCTTGAACTTCCCAGCCTCCAGAACTGTGAGAAATACATTTCTACCAGATAAATCACCCAGTCTATGCTATTATGCTATGACAACCTAAGATGACTAGTACAAGGTGTCAGCAAGGTTGGTTTCTTCTAAGAGCCTGTCCCTTTGGCTTGTGGATGGCCATCTTCTCCCTGTGTCTTCACAGGTTTTTCCCCCAGTGCATGTCTGTGTCCTTCTTAATTCATTTTCTTATAATGACAGTAGTCACACTGAATTAGGACTCATCCTAATGACCTTATTCTACCTCCTAAATACCCTTTGTTTAAATACAGTCACATTCGGAGGTACTGCAATTTAGAACTTCAACAATTCAGACCATAACACACATTAAGGTCGTTTACTTCAGAGGCCTATTTACTTTTTACATTACTTCCTGGATATTGTATGAGAAGAGTGAGGACACTTCCAGGCTAGATATACATATCCATCAATTTCGAGATGCATCCCAATTTTGGAAATGTGAAATGTAAAAGAAAAAAGTGTCATAAAAGAAATATAGTAGTAGATGACTTTGAAAACTAAATTATTTCTGCAAGATTTAAATAACTGAATCTCTAATGCCTGGAATCATGACCCATGAAAGAGATCTGGGTAGATGGTGGCCCGCTGGGCGATCCATTTAGATCCATTAGCTTCACGTTCGCTTATACATCACTGAGATTATTTTCAGTGTGGGTTGGAGCAGAGGGTGAGGAAGGAGGCAAGGAAAGTTGCTCAGTTTCTCCCGGAGTTCATTCATTAAGAAACAGTACGCTGCACAGTGACCACTCTGCCCAGGCTTTTGCTACAAGGTCCTTCTTTCTGGGTCCCCCCAGTCCCTTCTCATAGTAACTACATAAATATCAAGTAGGCAGCCAGTCAGTGCTGACTGACTGATTTAGCACCATCATTTCAGGGATATTAACACGAGAGCCATTGTAACTCCAAGTGTCCTTTATCTTTATTTTGAAGGTAAGGATGTGTAGGTATGTCCCTTTTAATCCTATCACCCACTTACCTTCAACTGAAAGGAAAACTTCCCTGTATGGACAGCCACCTTCCAGAGATGAATATGAAATTAAAATTCGTGGTCTCTTTCAAATACTTCTCCTCTTTCTGCTTCAACACTTTACTCCTCATCCCCAAGTAAATAACTTTAATGTTCACATCCAACACTGGACAAATAGAAACTGATCTTTAAATATCTCTTTTGTCTGACTTCCCGCAAAGTGTACAACAGACTCCATATTGCATTGTGATTTCTCCTTGAGATACACTCCCTTACCTCCCAAATCCTGTCTCAAATTCCACATTACTGCTTGCTTCCTTCAGAAATATTGCTAATGACTGAGGAGAGGTCAATATCAAATTCTACTTATTCTTTCCTACTCAGAGCATTTCCTTATTTCTGCACTTTCTGTCTAAAATAACCCTTCTGGAAATCATAAAAGATTGTCATCCCTATTTTGATGTCTCTAACCCTGGGGCTGCCCTCTAACTGTTTTTCTTTGGTGAACTGATCAAAAGTCCCCTGGCTAATTATATCATCTGGGAAGCAGACAAAGGCAGTGGGGGATGCGGGGAGCCAGTGCCATTCATGCTAATTTGGCTTCAGCTACTACATCGCCACTGTGAAAAGAGGCTAATTCTTCTTTGGACGTTGACCAGAAAGAAATGAGAGGGAGAATGAACACAACCAAGACAAACAAGCTGCTATTCCTGGACACATAAAAACATACCTTTGGAAGTGGTTAAGCAAGGAAAAAATATTTTTTAACTCCCACCACAACATTTGTCAGTCTAATTTCTTCCTGAGTAAACAGTTCTCTGTTGGAGCGAAATGATATGAGAAGTTTTTCAGCTAAATGGCCTTTTGTTTGTTATCAAGGTTATCTATCCCTGTGGATTGTCGTCTCTGGTCACTTGCTCCTCCCGGTTTAAGGCAAAGGCATCAATTGTGCCCATATAATCCCTTCATTTTAAGAGAAGGGAAACAGGGACAAGTCATAAGACATTTAAGTGCTGGGAAACTTCTTAGCCTGAGTTTTCCTTCTCAGGAGTCAGCTTACTCCACCAGTGCCTTTATTCATGTGGGATATAATGTTATTTCATTTTACTCTGGTCATTTTACATCCCTGGAGAGAGCTTGACTCATGATATAATTATATGCTTGGCCAGTTCCCACTGAGAGCCACTCCAGACTGCCACTGGCCAGCCCCCCACTGATCTTCCATTCTGATGTCAAAGAGAGCAGAACTCTGCCAAAAGTAGAGTGATACTTTTTTTCGAAACAGCTAATTATTAGGTTCTCAGAGAGCAGTTTGCAACGGCTGTTCTCTTTCCTCCAAGGGGGACGTTGAGCCCTGGAGGTTAGTGATTCACTGCAGAACCAGCCGGATTTGTGGTCTGTTGGGCTGGTCAGCACAGCCTGCTTAGTTCTCTTTGTTGGTTTGTAAAAATGTTTCCTGGAGGAAAGATTTTTAAACGTTTGGGTATTAAGACTTATTTTAGAGAAAATATGAATAGTGCCATCAGAGTTGTGTACAGCATAGTCTTGTCTAAGGCTACCTTGGAGACGATTGTGACAGCCCCTCATAATCAATGGCTTGTTACCTGCCCTTTCATGCCACTTGTCCTGAATGAAGGTCATTTAGGGCTGCAGAATCCTAGCTCTAGGGGGTCATGGAGAAAACATCTTATCTAGCTGCTTGATTTCAAGTAAGTAAACGGTCTTCTCATTTTAGCAATTATTTCTAAGACTGGAAGCTCCTTAACAAACCATTTGAGAACCATATCACAACTGATCTTATAGCAGTCAATGTCTTTTTTTCATTCTTATGCCTACCACAGATCCAGATGTTTCCATTGGATCTATTTTTTTCTGGTCTCCAAGGCTTTAAGGCTCATGTCAAATCTCACTTTCTCAGAGAAGGTTTTCTTGATCCTCTAATCCAATTTACATCTTCCCTGTCATTTGTTTAAACCATAGCACCCAGTTCTTTCTTCATAGCTCTTATGATAATTTGTAATTATATATCCTATGTGATTAAAGTATGTTTCTTTCTCTTAGATAGCAAATTCCATGAGCAAAGAAAGATCTGCTTCTTTTTTTAAATTTTACTACTATTAAACCAGAGGTTTCACATAGCACCTGGCACAGTTAGTTCTCAACTTACATTAATTATGATTAACATTATTATCATCATCATTAATTAAATAAATAAACTTTTCAGCATCCACTCAACTAAATTCTTCACGCTTTTGAAAAATATGGCCATTCCTCTCCTCTATTTTTCCCATTTTGCTTTTAGACTAACTTCTGCAGGTGCCATAAAATATCCTAGATCCTGTCTACATGGAAACCATGAGAAAAAATGGTCGATATATTTCTATCATTTTAATGTTTTGCCCTCCTCATGGCCGTGGGGCTGATCCAAACTGCCTCATCTTCACAGTGCAGTTGAGTTTAGAGTACCCAAAACACTGCATTAAAATAGCCTGTTTTTTCCACCCATTATCCTCTTTACCCCAAATGATCTCCCTGAATTGGCTGGCAAGCATGCCACGGGGTGACCTTGTGTTGGTACTGCCTGAGACTAGGCCATGGGGCCCAGTAAGAAAAGAAGTCAAATGGTCAAAAATAAGGGTGTCAGTCCAGCACGGCTCCTCCTGGGGAAAGCAGGCTCCGAGTTATCAGAGGGCTGTTGTCTGAACACAGTGTGACCTTCCACCCTCCACTCCTCAGCTGCCCTTTGCTAACTCATCTTTCCTATAGCACAGTTCCTTCCAAGGCCCCAGGAGAAAGGGGCCTCATAGTGCTTTCATGCCAACTGGCCTCCCCTGTACTGCTCTTAAAATCTCACAGTCATCTTACCTGCCTACTTCTGAGCAGCTCCTTAAAAAGTTCTGTTCTTGGAGGCAAGATATCCAGGCTTTCATCTCAGCTCTGCCATTTATGAAGTGTGTGTATTTGAAACAAGGATTTCGCTTCTCTGAGTCTCAGATACTGTACCTATAAAATAAAGATAAATCTCACTCTCTCATAAAGTTGTTGTGATCATTTAAATAATATTATACTGACAACAATAAAAATGTTTCTGAAAGCACAGTGCCTAGCACTTCATAGAATCCCCGTGAGCATTTATAGTATCTATTGAACCAAGATACCCAGAATAATTCATAAGCTGGTTGAAACATGCTCTTTAACATTTTTATCAATATCATCAAATATTTTTTTAAACTACCATTCCTGCCAAAGCACTGGGAATGTAATTAAGAAAAAGGCTCTGCCTTTAAAGAGCTTCTGATTTAGCCAAGGAGACATATCAGAAAGATTGTGTGGCCCATGTCAATACAAAGTAATGTTCATTGAGCATCTGATGAATGGCCTAAAAACACATGCCTCAAATATCACAGATGGCAACTGTTCCTGAGGGTGGAGCTATTGTAGAAATTTTGGAGAAGGATACTAACAATGCTTCTATTTCATTTAGACTCCAAAACTCAATGGCTTAAGAAAAATGATTTATTACTGTTCATGATGCTGTGGATTGGCTGTGATGTCCTTCTGCTGGTCTTCCCCAGGTCACTCCTGAAGCTGCATTCACCTAGAGGGTCTGCTGGTCTAGCAATTGATGAAGGTTATTGACCAGGGGGTCTTGGTTCTCCTCTGTGTAACCTTATATCCTCCATTAAGCCACTCTAAAGTCTTGCATGGAGGTCTCAAAATAGCTTTCCAGGAGGGTGAAAGTGGAAGTTGTAAGGTCTCTTGAGGCTCAGGTTGCAAAATTTACATGATATCATTTCCACTTCAGAAGTCTAGTCCAAATTTAAAGGTGAGAAGAGGAGTGGAAAAGTCACATTGCAAAGAGGCATGCATATCTGGATAAGAATTAGCGACCATTAAAAAATCTATCACAACTTAGTTTTGCAATTATCTGTATGTAGATTTTCCTTATTACTACGTTGTCCATCCATTGGGGGAAGGTAAGATGACTTATAAAGTGTTTGCAGTGACTAATATAGAGTCTAGCACAAAGTGGGATCTCAATAAAGATTTGTAAATAAATAAATGAGGGAACAAATTGTGAGCCAATATATTATTATAAGTATGCATATTAATAGTGCAATAATAAAAATAATATAGCTAACCTCCACTTCTGGCATGACAGAGTAACAGAAACTAGACAGAGTCTCCTAATTTAAACAATGAAATAATTCAGAAAATATATAAAACAGCAGTTTTCAAACAATAGGCAGTATAGGACAGTGACCCCTCAAGGAAAGGAAACAGGCACTACGGGTGTTTGAGATTACTGCCCCAGAAGAGTTTCCAGAGGGTAGCCCAGGGAAGGGAGAGCTAAAAGAGAGCCTGGTGAGGACCCTGAGCCAAGAAGAGAGAGTTCAAAGTTCAAGGAGTCATTGGTAGCTAAAATTCACAGAGAAGAGTTCCAAACAAAGGAGAGTAGCAGAGAGTGGACCCTGGAGATATGCAGGTTCCCCTTGAGTCTTCAGCTGAGGATGGATTCGTAAAAGCTTACTAAGCAACTGCCAAGACCAGAGAAAGAACAAGTAGAAAAAGCAGGCAGAACAACCCCCAGAGCTCACACAAGCCTTGAAATAGTTAGAAATTCCACTATCTACAGTGGAAAGACTCCACATGAGGCATTAGATAGAGTTCTCAGAAGAGTATAGATTCAGAAGTGGGTCCAAATTAGCCGTAGACTAAAGTCTGTTCTGGATCCATCTCACTTGGCTTTAAAGCAAACCACAAAAAGATCAGACTATTTCCAAGTACATCCCAACACAAAACTCAAAAATATATAAAGAAATATTTAAAAAATGAAATCCAACACACAATAATGTAAAATCTGACATCCCATAAAATATTACCAGGCAGGCAGAGATATAGGAAAATAAAATCCATAACAAGGAACAAATTCCATCAATCAAAACAGATCCAGAAGGGACACAGATAATAAAATTGCTATAGAAAAACATAAGAACAACTATTATAATGAAATTCCATATGTTTAAGATGGTAGAAGAAAGCAGGAACATAATAAGGATATTTATGGAAGATATTTATGGGAAGATAGTTACAGAAAGTATTTTTAAAGGCCCAAATTGAAGTTTTAAGAACAAAAATATTACACTTGATTCTTTTTCCCAAGATGGCAGAGTAAAGAGGCTTTTCTATCATACCTCAGCCACTTGGAAGAAACAAAAAATTGTGTAGAGAGTCACACTGTGAATTTGTATCCAAGAAGAAACACAGGAATTCAACAGAAGAAAGCAAAGGACACTTCAGATCCTGGAGAAGAGAAGGGGACCCTGTGTGTCAAGGTCCAGCTGAGAACTGTGAGTGAGTGAAGACCCAGTATGGGGGCGGTGAGTGTTTCTCTATGATTCACCTTTCCACAGGAGAGCACCTTGTCCTTCCCAAGCACTGGATCTAGCTTAGTGAGTTAGGCAGGGAGATTGTGAGCAGGAATGGCACCAGGGAGGGCCCCAGGCATTTTCCCAGATCTGGGAGTTGATAAGAGGACACCATTCCTGATCTTAGCCCCACAGCAAAACCCTGTGACCGAGAGTGGAGGCAGCCATGGACATTAGAGAGTCTCAGGCCGGGGGTTGGAGTGCAATGTCCCAAGCAGGGGAGGGGTCCCTGTAGCCAGAACTGACAGGTGAATGTGGCATGGATTCCAGCCACGTGTGTTGGAATTGTCTCCTTCTCTCCATTCATGGAACCAGAGCAAGAGATTTTCCTGAGAAGCATAGTTTTAGCCCATGCAGCAAATTTTGTGCCAGGCTATTTAGCAGACTAAAGGCAAACAACGTGTGACTTTACTGAGTGTCCCAGATGGTTCCCTGGGTCAAGATGGTGGAGTGAGGCCCACAGGGTCTGGAGAGTGAGAGGAAAGGGGTCTCACTCCTGCTTACATGGCCTAGGTGCTGGAGCCACCCTTTCCTTCCCATACTGGGAAATTGGTGCAGCAGCAGTTTCTCCACTCCTCTCCAGGGCACAGCTCCAGAGGTCTGGTGACTGCTCAAGACTACTGTCAGGGCCAGTGCTTGCACCTGCTATGAAAGGCCCAAGTGCAAGCTTGCTCAGTCCAGCTCTACCCACGTTAGCCATCATCCCTTACTCCCATGGAGACTGAGCACAGGACCCACACCACTTAGCATTCCCATAGCCCATTACCAGGAACACTGGAGTGCTTCTTCTGATAAAGTCCAAGCATAAACCCTACTGCCGCCAATACAACTGGCTCTTACTTGCAAGCACCACCTGGAGATCAACCTGCATAGCCCAATACAAAATCTGCTGACAAAAGTGAGCAGTGCTTGAGAAGGAGATAAGCTTCTTGTGACCTCTGTTGCCACTGTCACTCAAGCCACCCAGGCTACTCAAGAGATCATGAGCCTGCTTACACTGCTACTACAACTGGCATTGGAGAAAGTCAACACACTGAGGGTATTTATAACCAAGGAAATCATACAGAGTCTTTGCCAGTGAAAGCACCCATAATCAAAGCCAAGCAGCCCTACTGAACATGCATTATAGTCTACATCCTCAAGTTAAAAAAAAAAAAAAAAGCCTAGCCTCAACTAAAATAAATTCAAAAATAAGAAGAGGCAATTATTTCTCCAGATGAGAAGAAATCAGCATAGTAATTTAGTAATTTAGGAAGTATGAAAAAGTAAAGTATTATGACAGCCTCAAAGGAATACAGTAACTCTCTAGCAATAGATCCTAACCAAAAAGAAATTTTTGAAATGCCAGATAAAGAATTCAAAATGTTTATTTTAAAGAAGTTCAATGAGATGCAAGAGAAATTTGAAAACCAGTACAAAGAAATCAGAAAATCAATTCAGGATACGAACAGAACATTTACCAAGGAGATAGATATATTAAAAAAAAAAAAAAAAAAACTTCTAGAGATGAAAAATTCAATGAAGGAGTTACAAAATATATTTAAAATCTTCCATAATAGACCAGTCAAGCAGAAGAGAGAATCTCAGAACTTAAAGGCAGGTCTTTTAAATTAACCCAGTCAGATAAAAATAAAGAAAAAAAAAGAATAAACAAAGCCTTTGATAAGTATGGGACTACATAAAGCAGTTAAACTGATGAACCATTGGTATTCATGGGAGAGAAGAAAAAGAAAAAAATTATAAAACCTATTTAAAGATATAATTGATGAAAAATTGCCAAGTCTATCATGAGATTTAGACATTCAGGTACAGGAGGCCCAACAAACATCATAAAAATACACTGAAAGATGGACTTCACCATGACATATAGTCATCAGACTGTCTAAAGTCAAGGTGAAGGGGAAAAAAAGTCCCAAAATCATCAAGGGAAAAGCTTCAGGTCACCTATAAGGGATAAGCCATCAGAATAACAGCAGATCTCTCAAAAAAACCATACAAGCCAAAAGAGATTGAGACTCTGTTTTCAAAGTACCAAAGGAAAAAGCTGCCAGACACTAAGCGTCATAAATGAATGAGAGATAGTCTTTCCCAGAAAAACAAATGCTGAGGGAATTCATCATCACTAGACTGGCCCTACAAAAAATGCCCAAAAGAGTCCTAAACATGGAAATGAAAGGTGGATAATTGCCATCATAAAGACACACAAAAGTATAAAATTTACAAGTCTTACAAAATAATTACACAAAGGAAGAAAAGAAAGAAATCAAATGGCAATATGACAGAACTCCACTAAACCACAAAGACAAACAAACAAAAAAAAAGAAACAAAGAGTTTATAAAACAACTAGATAACAATTAAAAATATGACAAGAAAAAAAATCTCACATCTTAATATTAACCTTGACCATAAATGGATTAAACGCTCCACTTAAAAGTTATAGATTGACGGGATAGATTAAAAAACATGAACCAACTATATCCTGCTTACAAGAAACTCGCCTTATCTGCAAAGACACTCAGACTGAGAGTAAAGGGGTGGAAAAAGATATTCCACGTAAACAGAAACCCAAAGTATGCAGGAGTAGCTATATTTATATCAGATAAATCAACAATAGTAACAAAAGAAAAAAGGGCAATGAAGGTAATTATATAATGATAAAGGGATTAATTTAGCAAGAGCATATGAAAATCTTAAATATATATGTATCTCACACTGGAGCACCCAAATTTATAAAACAAATACTACTAGACCTACAGAAAGAGATAGACAGCAATACAATAATAGTAGGGGACGTTAGCATCCCACTCACAGCACTAGACAGATTGAGATAGAAGATCAACAAAGAAACGCTGGGCATAAATCAGGCATTAGATCAAGTGGACCTAACAGACATTTATAGAACATCTATCCAACAACCATAGAATACAAATTCTTCTCATCAGCACGTGGAACATTCTCTCACATAGACCATATATTAGGCCCAAAACAAGTCTCAATAAATTTTTCAAAATAGAAATCATATCAAGTATTTTCTCAAACCAGAGTGGAATAAGACTAGAAATCAATACCAAGAAAAACTTCAGAAACTATACAAATACGTGGATATTAAACGACACACTCCTAAACAGTCTTTGAGTGAATGAAAAAATTAAGACAAAAATTTAAAAGCAGTGCTAAGGGGAAAGTTTATAGCATTAAATGCCTACATCAGAAAAAAAACAGAAAGATCATTAATTAACAACCTAATGTCACACCTCAAAGAACTAGGATAACAAGAATAAACCAAACCCAAGGCTAGAAGAAGCAAATAAATAACAAAGATCAGAGCAGAAGTAAATAAAATTGAGACACAAAAAATACAAAAGGATCAATAAAACAAAAGGTTGGTTCTTTGAAAAGATAAATAATATTGATAAATTGCTATCTAGACTAACCAAAAAAAAAAAGAAGAAGAGAGAAGATCCAAATAAACAAAATTAGAAAGAAAAAAAGAGCCATTACAAGTGATATAACAGAAATACCAAATATCATCAGAGACTATTATAAACATTTGTGATATACTCACAAATGAGAAAATGTAGAGAAAATGGATGAATTTCATTTACATAAGAGTCTAGAAAGTGCCATCTATTTTATATTGACAGAAAGTAGACCAGTGATAACCTTGGTATAGGGACCCTGGGGAGGGAGAAATGAGTTATTAATACAAAGAAGCATTAGAAAACTCTGAGAGTGATATATACGTTTATTATCTTAATTGTGATGATGGGTTCATGGGAATATTCATATGTCAAAACATCAACTTACACACTGAGATATGTGTAGTTCATTATACCCCAATTATACTTGAATAAAGATTCAAATGTTAACAATAATATTAATACCTAATAATTAAAGGGAGCTTATTATGTACTAGATCAGCAGTTCTCAAACTTTTTCATCTCAAGACCCTTTCACACTCTTATTTGGACAAGGAAAAATGTATGTCTTTGTTTGAAATTCGTGTGCACACACACATACACACTCATTTGTGCTTGTTAGTGAGGCTGAGCATGTTTTCTTCTTATTTGTGAATTACATATTCAATGTGTCAGTACATTTATCTAATAAGTGCTTAGTTCAAAAATATGTACAGGTGCAGTCATTATGAAATACAGTATGGCAGTTCCTCAAAAAATTAAAAATAGAACCAGCATGTGACTCAACAATCCCTCTTCTGGCTATATACCTAAAAGAAATTAAGTTAGCACCTCGTAGACATACCTCCATTCTCACGAAGACTGCAGCATTATTCACAATAGCCAAGGTATGAAATCAACCTACGTGTTCATCAGTGGATGAACAAATACATTAGCAAATGTAATGTAAATACATTAATAAATGATTAACAAATACATTTTGAAAAATTCTATTTTAATTTCTGATATGGCAAATATTGATGGATAATATTTATATGAACAAAAACTCTTTGGAATACTCAGTAACCCATAGAGTTGTGATAGCATTAAAGTTTGGCAGAGTGCCTAGGACCCAGGAAGGCTTAGTAGATAGTAGCTATAAATATATAACCTCATACTCTAAATAATTAAGAAATGTGCTATATTGTATTCAGCTGTGTGGAACAGACTGTGGAACCAAAACCCTACTGTACATATAGACTTAGCAATAGCCTTAAACATCTGTGGAACATCATAAACAGAATTTATCATCTATGAGAACATATCGTATGATTTTTAAAGGTATTAGGAATGCATTTGACATTAACAAATTATTCAACAATGGCATAGGAAAAATTGGCTAACAAGGCAGGAAAAAAGTCAACATGAAAATCATCTGAGATCACACATTAAAATAAGTTCTGACTGTTTACAAAAGTTCTGTAAGAAAGGGAATTCTAAGTTTAAAAGCAGTGGGAAAACTTACAAAGAAAAATAATTTAACTTTTACAAGGACAAAAAACCAAATTTCTGTAGATAAAAACTCATTTCATAGAGAAGTAACCATGTGAGAATTTCATATCCTCAATATGAAATAAAGCAAGTTTTTTGTTATATCAAATCTTTATTATTCATGGCATCTGTCAATAAGATGAAATATATAAAATTACTAAAGAATTATTATAGTAGAATAGCATTAGAAAATTTAAAAATATTTTATTTACTTGATAAGATAAAACTAACCTTTTAGAAATAAAGCCTATTTTTATTTTTAAAATGAGGAAACTGCAGCAGTTTCTTTTTCTTTTTTCTTTCTTTCTTTATTTTTTTTTCCTTTTTTAATTTCAGCATATTTTGGGGGTACAAATGTTTAAGTTACTGGGTTGCCTTTCCCTCCCTCCCTCCCCTGCCCCAAGTCAGAGCTTCAAGTGTGTCCATTCCCCAGATGCTGCGCATCACACTCATTATGTATGTGTATACCCATCCCCTCCTCCCCCCTCCCATCTGCCCAATGCCCGGTAAATGTTATTCCTATGTGTCCACTTAGGTGTTGATCAGTTAATACCAATTTGCTGGCAAGAACATGTGGTGCTTATTTTTCCATTCTTGGGATACTTCACTTAGAATGGGTTCCAGCTCTGTCCAGGAAAATACAAGAGGTGCTATATCACCATTGTTTCTTATAGCTGAATAGTACTCCATGGTATACATATACCACATTTTATTAATCCACTAAGGTATTGATGGGCACTTGGGCTGTTTCCACATCTTTGCATTTGTGAATTGTGCTGCTATAAACATTCGAGTGCAGGTGTCTTTTTTATAGAGTGTCTTTTGTTCTTTTGGGTAGATGCCCAGTAGTGGGATTGCTGGATCAAATGGTAGATCCACTTGTATCGCTCTAAGGTATCTCCATATTGTTTTCTACGGAGGTTGAACTAGTTTGCAGTTCCATCAGCAATGTATTAGAATTCTGGAGGAAAACATTGGAAATACTCTTCTAGACATTGGCCTAGGCAAAAGATTTGTGAAGAAGACCCCAAAGGCAATCACAGCATCAATAAAATAAATAAATGGGACCTGATTGAATTAAAAAGCTTCTGCACAGCCAAAGAAACTGTCACAAAAGCAAACAGACAACCTACAGAATGGGAGAAAATTTTCGCAAGCTACATACACATCCGATAAAGGGCTAATAACTAGAATCTATTTAGATCTCAGGAAAATCAGCAAGAAAAAAATCAAACAACCCTATCAAAAAGTGGGCAAAGGACAGAACAGAAACTTTCCAAAAGAAGACAGAACAATGGCCAATAAACATATGAAAAAATATTCAACATCTCTAATCACCAGGGAAATGCAAATCAAAACCACAATGAGATATCACTTATCTCCCATGAGAATAGCCTTTATTAAAAAGTCCCAAAACAACAAATGTTGGCATGGATACAGAGAGACAGGAACACTCATACACTGCTGGTGGGACTGCAAACTAGTTCAACCTCTGTGGAAAGCAATATGGAGATACCTTAAAGTGATACAAGTAGATCTTTTTTTTTTCTTTTTCTTTCTTCCT
>CAUYRT010098105.1:0-24547 GCA_963574885.1 Lepilemur ruficaudatus
AAATGGAGTGTTGGTTGTACGTAGATACAGTTGGAGCACTATGTATGTACTCTCTGGACTACTTTGACAGAGTAGGTTTTTGAATGTAACAACATAAGTCAACTTGAGTGGTAATATATTTTGGGAAATCAGCTCACTACAAATTGTGACTGTAAACATAGTACTGTAAATGCTTTGTAGTTTTCCCCCAATAAAAAAATAAAATAAAATAAAATAAAATTCAAAAAAAAATAATCAATGCTTTGGTCAAACGAAATGATGATGGGTTTTCTCATAGCAATGCATGTTTAGTTGCTCAATGTGTTGTTGAAATTCCGTGTTTGTTTGTTTCCAGGTGACTTCAGTGGAAACATGTCCAAATACCTAGGGGCATATCTATATAATGATATGCTAATTTACCATGAGAGTTCCAAAATTTTTTGAAAAATTTGTACAGAACAACATTCAATAAGTTACTACATCTTACAAGGAAGTATACCTTTAAGTGGGTATCTTTCCAGCATAGCCTTTTGGATTGAGGTACAACTATGCCTGGGGAGGCAGTTTCCCATTTCCCAGAGTGTAAATGCATCTCAGGATGGAAACACTGAGATATGGGTGAAAGACATAAGTATGCTATTACACTCATAAATTATGATGAAGCATCTTGTGACCAGTAAGTCATGGGTTGTTTAAATGGGGACAATTTAGTTATATTAATAAAAGGTGGAACCCAGGTGCTAGTAGAAGAATGTATGTCTATTTACAGAGACAATTACATAATCTAATAAAAATATCTATGGAAGTAGGCTCTTGTCTAATAGAGGAACTGGTTTTACAGCTTTGTTTGATGTCAGTGAATTATGCGATAGGTCTTAAGAACGGGTTTATAAGAACTGATTCTGAAATAGTAAGAACTGGATTGCATCGTAGACCTATTTTTCAAAAGCCAACAAACTCATATCTTGAGTTGGATATATACAAGGAAAGTGAACCAAAATATTTTATAGATTTTGATGATCTTCACACTAAATCTAGCTATGACTCAGTCAGGCAGTGAGCCATATCTGTTGTTACAAATGATTTAAATATAACCAAATAATTTGTTCTTGTGAAAACAACCTAACTACTATTTTAGGTTAATGGACATTTCCATTTTTCCCTTGTCGTCCAACTCCAAGTTTTCCTTGTCTTTGTTACAAGCCTATAAATCCTGTAATAGCCTCTCTCTAGAACCAAAGCAAATGGTGTTAATGATACAAAGTTGAGAGTAATCAGGGAGAGTTTTCAGACCAGCTGAAAATCCAACAAAACCCTAGAATTAGATTTGGATTGGATTATAAAGAAAAGGAAGTATGCTTTCTTGTTTGGATAGGAAAAAGTGATGGGATGCAAATATTTATATAAATATTTATATCAAGACGGATAGATAGATACAGCTAGATGTATGTTAACATCAGGTAGAACCATTTAATTCTCTATATATGGCTTCAAACAGAGGGTGTGCATCTGTATGTGTATGTGTATGTGCATATGCATGTGTGTGTGCATATACGTGTGCATATGTACATATGCATGTGTGTGTATGTGCATATGCGTGTGTATGTGCATATGCGTGTGTGTATATGTGCATATGCATGTGTGTATGTGCATGTGCATGTGTGTGTGCTTATGTGTGTGTGTGCATATGTGTGTATCTGCATATGCATGTGTGTGTATGTGCATATGCACATGTGTATGTGCATATGTGTGTATGTGCATATGCATGTGTGTATGTGCATATGCATGTGTGTATGTGCATATGCATGTGTATGTGCATATGTGTGTGCATATGCATGTGTGTATATGTGCATATGCATGTGTGTATATGTGCATATGCATGTGTGTATGTGCATGTGCGTGTGTGTGCGCTTATGCGTGTGTGTGCATATGTGTGTATCTGCATATGCATGTGTGTGTATGTGCATATGCGTGTGTGTATGTGCATATGTGTGTGTATGTGCATATGCATGTGTGTGTATGTGCATATGCGTGTGTGTGTGTATGTGTGAAAGGAAAAAGAGAGAAGGAAGGAGGAGGAGGAGGAGGGGGAGAACGAGGTAGACATACCGTAAGAGAAACCTGCCAAAATCACACGGTACACAGTTCCCGCCAACCCTAAGGGATAATTTGAGTTTCCTTACCCTCTTTTGCAAAAATATAAAGAGAAAGACAAAACACACAAACTTACAAACTTGACGAAGAAATAAGTAAATTTAAGCATATGTATTACGTCCTTAAATGTAATTTATAACATAGAAATTACATAAACCCAGAGAGTCCTATAGGAATGGGAGAGTGACTACCTTTATTGTAATTATACTGGAGGCTTTTTTCTTTGGAGAAATCAAATGGAAAAATGAGCTATTTTACAGGTAATTTAGGGGGAAAAAAAGGCAGGATGATTGACATACACATTCCTTTTATTTCATTCATCCAGATTATTTTTTTTTCACTTTTCAGTGGACAGGTACCTGAAGTTGGAGGTAAGGACATCATTAAGTTAGTATATATATAGAACAGGGGGAAAAACTGCCCTGGGATTTGTTTTCTCATTCTGTTTCCTCCTTATCAAGGACTCTACAGATTCTTGTCACAGCTGACCTTTGTTGCAGGCTTGTCCTCCTGGGGACTGTGCTTCATCAGCTTTGTGCTTAGTCACTGCAACCTTCTTTCTGCAGCTGTTTTCCCTGCGAGGGGCAGGCAGGGCTGCGGGTGTCTTTAAAAAATAGGGCATGCAAGGCAGCAGGTGCTGGTGTCAGTAAAGGCCCTGCTTGGCTTCTGCGCTGAGAATCCAGGCCATGCTCGAGCTGGGGGTGTGTATGTGTGTTGCAAAATACAGTTCTTGGGTTGAGCTAGATATAATTTCAGCTTCTGAGTGAGCTTGTATTTCCATGGAAAATGGACAATTCTTTCTTTTCCGCTGTTCCTGCATTCTTTGGGATCAGAAAAATATTTGTGTTTCTCTTTTGTCCTTAGCTGGCTATTTCCTCCTAAATCTCATTTACGCTGATATAAATGTGATATTTCATAGCTACAGTCCAACAGTGTGGAATCTCCTTAGGTCTGACCAACATCTGCGATGATGTTTTATTCACATAATATTTTTATTTAGGCTACATATTCATACGGAAAATTTCCCAGTCAATCCCAGATAGACATTTGGAAATGTTTAAGGTACACTAACCTGTTTGAACCATTAACGTACCAGGGTTATTAAGGCAAATGGGAAGACACCAAGCCATGGGTCAGGAGGCCAAATCTTCACTTGGCTTTGGCCCTGATCTTTGAGCAAGTCAGTGCATTTTTTAGGACCTCATTCTCTTCATCTGTTAATGCAGGTATTGGAATGGAAAAGATTGGGAGTGTCTATGTGCGTGTGGGCATGTGTCCATGTGTGTGCACACACATGTGGATGTTTATTCTTTCCTCGTAAGAGGAAGGCCCAGCTCGCTCTTCTTCAGTCATTTCTCCCTTTCCAGTCAGATATGCAGAGTTTAGTTTATGGAAGGAGAGAGGCTGCAGATACTGTTCCTTAGAACTGAGATACGGACATTGCCCTTCCTTGCTGTTGGTACTGCGGAGGCTTTCACCGCCCGCCCCCCATAAAGGCTTCTGAGCCCTTTCCATGTCAGCGATTCATTTGGCTTACGTTCATAAGCCTGGATCACCTAGTTTGCACCCGTGAGGGAACGCCTAAGCATGAGCATCTGGGAGAACAGTGTCCCAGGCCCAATGGCAGCCCCTTTGATGGTGATAGTGTGTGATTTTTTTTTTTTTTAATAGAGTACTGTTGGAAGTTCTTTCTGGTAACCTTTAACTTCAAGGACTTCACAGAGCTCCTGGCAAACTGAACCACTAACTCCTGGGCTTAGCAACTGTGTCAAGGTTTTTGAGTAGCTAGAAATGAATCTGAGTAGGCATGAGTTTAATCTAAAATTTAAACTTAAATAGGCCTGAATGTAAACCTTAGTTGACCTGAACTTATGTCTAGTAGAACTGAAATTAATCTCTTATGTAAATATCCAATAGGATTTAGCTAGATCTGTTAATGTCCAGTGTGCCTTTAGATCCAAAGAAAAACACTGGATTGAGTACATAATATGGACTGGTGTTCTGGAGAGTTACCCCTCCCCTTCTATTTCTTTAATGTCCTTCTGATTGTTTCTGTTAAATACCTACAAGAATTTATAAAAATAGAAGTAAGATCACAAGTTACTTTTGAATTACTGGCAATTTAAGTCTCTTGAATCCATAAAGATAAAGAATTCCCTTTTCTAACCACACTTGTGAAGGAGTTACACTTCTACCTGTCCAGTCTGGCACCCCTCATGAGGAAACTGAGGTTTAATCTAAATATATATTCTTATGATTCCCTAGGTTTCATCTAGGACCCAAGTGTTATTGACCTATATCAATGGCCATTGGACATTGCATCATGTGATACAGAGAAACTTGGGACCTGCCCAGATGGTATAGGGCAGATAGTTTATATTTATTGTGTGTACTCTTGGCAGACCTGTGCTAGGTGCTTAAACATACATTTCCACGGTCAATCCTGAGGGCAGCTGTCTAAAGTTAGCATTATTACTCTGATTTCATAAATGAAAAAATAAAGAAATTATAGTCTAGGAAGCCCATATTGTAATTTCTTGTGGGGATACATGTATTGTGCACATTCATAACTAAGGTTTTGCTTACCATTCATTCACTTGGCTATTCACTTTTTCCTCAACTAATTCCATGAGAAAAAAATTCAAATATGTAAAGTTAAAGAATAATTCAAGACAAAATCTGATAAATATAAGTGTAAAATTTATATTGAATCATCAAAGAATGATAAATATAAGCACCGATAAACAATTAAGTCTTATATTTGGTCAATTGTTCCAGAAAAGGTAATATTTATAGAAGGACAAGTTCATTCTTCAATAGAATTCTCTGTGAGCCTCACTGTAATGTGAAATTTCATTTCCAGAGCAAGTGACTTTGCATGTTTGAGTCATTTATTTTTTTATGTCATACTGCCTTCATAATGAATCTGTCTTTGGATGTTTACAGTTTGTCTATCCATTTTATTGAATGCATACTTTTACAATGCAATAAGAGAATATTCTTATCATCATTATTTTTAAGATGGACACTATACCTGTTTATGGGCCTAAGTTATGGTTTTCTCTTCAAAAAATTATAATACTATTCACAAAATTAAATCTGTATTCCAGAAGAGCATTGAATATATTAAATTCATATCATAAAATGTGCATTTAAAATTAGTCTTTTTTTGGTTTGTTTTCGTATTTTTTTTTAATTTCAGCATATTATGGAGGTACAATTGTTAAGGCTATGTATATTGCCCTTGCCTTTGCCTCCCCTCCCCCCTGGAGTCAGAGCTTCAAGCGTAACCATCCCCCAGACGGTGACCATTGCACTCATTATGTGTGTGTATACCCATTCCCTCCGCCCTCCTCCCATCTGCCCAACACCCGATAAATGTTGTTCCTATATGTCCACTAAGGTGTTGATCAGTGAAACCAATTTGCTGGTGAGTACATGTGGTGCTTGTGTCTCCATTCTTGGGACACTTCACTTAGTTGAATGGGTTTCAGCTCTATCCAGGAAAATATAAGAGGTGCTATATCACCATTGTTTCTTATAGCTGAATAGTACTCCACGGTGTACATATACCACATTTTATTAATCCACTCATGTATTGATGGGCACTTGGGTTGTTTCCACAACTTTGCAATTGTGAATTGTGCTGCTATAAACACTCCAGTGCAGGTGTCTTTTTTTATAGAGTGTCTTTTGTTCTTTTGCATAGATGCCCAGTAATGGGATTGCTGGATCAAATGGTAGATCTACTTGTAACACCTTAAGGTATCTCCATATTGCTTTCCACAGAGGTTGCACTAGTTTAAAATTAGTCTTAAAGAGTAAGAATTTCCTGATATTTGAAACATAATTTGTGTGGAAGCCAAGGCAGGCATCTTTGCAAACAATGTATTTGAATTATCTCAAACTCTAAGGCCAGAATAACAAAATGTTCTCTCCCTGGGACTATGGTATAAACAGGAAATAGATATTGTTTTCTAAAAACCTAAAAATTAAAAATGTAAATAGTATATTTACTGAGTTAGATGTAATGTATTCTACATTAACTGCAATTTTTTTTTCAAAAGAGAATACTTGGAAATCAGGTGAGGGGGTAAGGAATGTCTCTGTCCTGGTTTCCTGTGATCTTGATTTCATGTTTATCAAGTTCATTCATTTTGTGCCTCCCATTGTCAGAATACATTTGAGATTTAATTTTAATATATTTATGATTTAAAGTACGAGGGTTTCACTCATCAGGAAACTTTTAATGAGGCCCTGCCATCCTAGAGGCACAGCCCTGGTCACCAAAACCAGCAACACACAGTCCCGGAACTTAGGTAGCCGACACAGAGTTGACCTCAATTAAAATTTCATTTTAGAAAGATAGGAGAGGTTACATTTTGAATGGAAAATGTCTCATTTTTGTGAAGGAATCTTTGCAATAACTCTGTCGGGAAAGGTGGCATACAGGGAAGGGTTAAGGCATTGGTATTCACCCAGATGGGTGTGTGTAATTGCTGCCATACCCTTCATTGAGATTTCACATAAAGTGACCCTTCAATTTCCTTTTACTTTCGTCCATTGGTATCTCATACCTAAGCTTCCACATTTCCATTCCTAGGGATGTTCCTCCTTGGGGTGTAGCTCTGCTGAGCCCCAAACAAGACTGTGATGACTCTGGGACTCTGCTCCATTCAGACTTACTGCAGACAGCTTTGCCCATTTGCCTAACAATAGATTTGGAATGTGGGCAAACTCCAAGACACACCAAGAAGAGCTGATTTGGAGAACTCACTCTATATGATGTGGGACTCACTCTATTATTTTGCCTACTTTATGAAAAAAGAAAAGAAATATTCTGGAAAAAGCATCAATTGCTTGAAGAAGAGTTCCCTAACTTCAGAAGGAGACCACGTGGATTAACTGTCCTTGGTGTGCTACACCTTCATCTAAGGAGGAAGCTGTGAATGGGACAGAGGTACAATCTGTGAGGAAGCTCCCCAGACTGCTGAGTGGAAAAAGCCAGTTTCAAACTGAAACACACGTATCATATGGCTCAATTTCCTTTTCTTTATCAGGATACTTTTCAAGGAAGAGAAAAAGCATGTAAGAAAGATAACAGGAGACAAACAGAATGGAAGAGACCACTCTGAGAATTAAGTAAGAAATGACCAGAAAGCAAATCAATGACATTCATTGAAGTTTTTCACTTGCTCAAACATTGGCTGAGCATTTACTATGTGCTATTGTTCTACGAAGCCCCATGCCTCAGTTGTGGCATTTCCTCTATAGGAGCTTGAGTTGTAGAGGGGAGGTGCACATATAAACAAGTGGGGACAAATAACTCAGGCAAATCAGCAAGAAAAAAATCAAACAACCCCATTAAAAAGTGGGCAAAGGGCATGACCAGAAACTTTTCAAAAGAAGATAGACTAATGGCCAACACGCATATGAAAAAATGCTTAACATCTCTAATCATCAGGGAAATGCAAATCAAAACCACAATGAGATATCATTTAACTCCAGTGAGAATGGTTTTTATCAAAAAGTTCCAAAACAATAAATGTTGACGTGGATATGGAGAGATAGGAACACTCAGGCACTGTTGGAGGGACTGCAAAGTAGTACAACCTCTATGGAAAGTAGTATTGGAGATGCCTCAAAGAACTAAAAGTAGAACTACTATTTGATCCAGCAATTCCACTACTGGGTATCTACCCAAAGGAAAAAAAGACATTCTATAAAAAAGGACATTTGCACATTTGCCCTCAAATATTTATAGCAGCACAATTCACAATTGCAAAGATGTGGAAACAACCCAAGTGCCCATCAATACATGAGTGGATTAATGAAATGTGGTAAATGTATACCATGAAGTTCTACTTAGCCATAAAAAATGGGGAACTAATACCTCTTTGTATTTTCCTGGGTGTATCTGGAGCCCATTCTTCTAAGTGAAGTATTACAAGAATGGAAAAACAAACACCACATGTAATCACCATTAAACTGGTAATAATTGGATGAATACTTACGTGCATATACGGAAGTAACATTCATTGGGTGTTGGGCAGGTGGGAGAGGGGAGGAAGTGATGAGTATATTCACATCTAATGGTTGCAGTGTGAATGGGCATTCTTGTAGCTTTGACTTGGGTGGTGCAAAGGCAATTTATGTGACCAAAGCGCTTGTACCCCTGTAATATTCTGAAATAAAAAAAAGAAAAAAGAAAAATTAGTTCTAAAAAATAAATAAATAAAAATCAATGAATGGGGACAGTTACCAGGAGGTATCATGAATGAACACAGGGAGAAGATTCATGGATTATCTTATAAACTACTAATGAAGAGCTATATATAGCCATCTGAAAAGATTGTATTTCTTATAGTATTTCTCAGAATTCCAGAACTGATAAAACTATCTCTAAGCAGTGTCTATATAAAGATTTCAGAGCAAGATCAGGGTGATATTTTTAAAATCCCCTGGGTGAATTCTAGCTTATAGTAAGAAGTGGGTATTTTTTGGAAATACTGAACTCAGCAAGTTATGATATTTAACTTTTGCTCTAAATGTGTATAGTTCTTTAAATATATATGCTTGGATTGGGGATGTTCCTTTTTAATACAAATAGCACATTTTGCTCAAGTGAAGAATTCTGAAGAAATCCCAGACTGTGGCCCTGTGCAAAAACCTCTTGTGATCTACATCTTCAGTTGATAAATTTGAGTTTACAAGGTCAGTATCTTACAGGCTGTTGATTTGCTTCCAGAGTCAGAACTTTCTTCAGGCTTGAGCAACCATGTAAGATTTATGGCAGTCTATAAGAAAATGAGCTTCACTAGTTAAAACACTCATGTTGTCCAATATGACTCTCTATCACAAAGTGTAAAAAAAAAAAAGTCAGTTGACTAATCATTTGTTGAATGAACAAATCCATGGATGAACATATTTCACAAATTATAATAATGATTTACATCCCTTTTCTCATAAGTATACATTAAAATAAACAAATAAATAAATTCAATTTTTAAACACTCCACTCTCTAATCTTCCTTTTTCCAGTTTACTCCTAACACCCTATCAATCTTTGCCTACAGTGGCACTGGAAATCCATTCATCCTACCAGAGGATCCTCCTCCCCACTCCCAATGTCCTCTCTTCTTTCATTACCTGGTTTAAATCCCATGGTCCACCATCATACCACTCCTTCGCACAAGCATTCAATCATCTTGCCCCTTTCTATATGCTGGGTGAAGCCACAATGTAGGTCAAATCCAATCTCTGCCCACTCCATGTTTATACCTGTGCAAGTGAATATAGAGGCAGAAAACACACAGTTTAGCTGACTGGTCCCATGGTTATCAACCTCAAGCGGGCCCTTAATTCTATCTGGAATTCAGGATTCATTTCCCTAAGTCATTTCTCTTTCATTTTCCTGGATAAATATTTCATACTTTCATCTTTCTCCTCAAAACTCCAATGTCTCCTTCCTCCTCCTCACCAATGTCTCCTTCCTCAACCTCACCATCACTGAAGAATTGAAGCAGTGGGACCAGAACTTAATCAAGCTCTTCTCATCTGTATCTATGCCGTTCTTTTCGAGTTGCTGTGGATAAGCTTGCTTCTAGCCAAGCCTAATCCCTCTGTCAGTGCAGTAGATACCAACCCTCTCATCTAATAGAATAGTGTGTCAGCAATGTCCCTCTTTCTCTTCTAAGTCATCCATTTTTTTCTCTTTTCATTGGTTCATTCCCATCACTATGCAAATACACTACTATTTCTCCAATTTTCACAAATTTTCCTTTTTTTAACTTTGTGTTTCCTTCTAGCTACTGGCCTATTTATTTCATTTACCACACAATGAAAGTTGATACTCACTATCTCCAGCTTCTCTCCTCTATATCTCTCTTGAACCCGCTCTTGCCAATATTTTACATCTACTGCTTCACAAAAATTGTTCTCCTTAAGGCTCCCAAACTTCCATGTTTTTACATCAAAGGCCATGTCTTTATCCTCATCTTACTTGCCCCATCAATGGCATTTAGTACTGTTATTCACTCTCCTGTTCATGAAATACTCTCTTCATTTGGTTTCTAGGATATAACACTCATCTGAGCTTCTTATATTCCCAGTGTTTTTTCTCAGTCTCTACCCATTCTTCATCAGCTCCTGACCTCCAAATGTTGGTGTATCCTGTGGCTCAGTCCTAGGACCTCTTCTCTTCTCCTTCTAGACTCCCTTCATAGATGATCCTTCCATGTAACTGCCAAAGACCAGTACCCCCTTTCCCTGGTGAAGACTTGTTACTTTGAAAAAACCTCTCAGCCAAAGACTATATTTTCAAATTCTTCTCACATCTGATTGTGACTGCTAGTTTATTTCCACTAGTCTATAGCCAATGGTATATGAGCAGAAGTGACCTATACTCCCCATAATTTCCTCCATATCAGCAGGGTAAAGATGCCAGTTGGGAAGCCTCTATTAGCCTAGATCCCTGAATCACCAGGTGGAGCAGAACTCCTCTTGCAAACCTATCCATAGTCTTCACTGTGGATTGGATTTTAAATAAATGAGAAATTTGTATTCATTTAAGTCAGTATGATTTGGGGTTTGAGTTTCAGCTCTGTCATTTAGGGACTGTGTGTTTCTTTTCTTTTTTTTTTTTTTTTCTTTTTTGAGACAGAGTCTCGCTCTGTTGCCTGGGCAATAGTGAGTGCCATGGCGTCAGCCTAGCTCACAGCAACCTCAAACTCCTGGGCTCAAGCAATCCTTCTGCATCAGCCTCCCAAGTAGCTGGGACTACAGGCATGTGCCACCATGCCCAGCTAATTTTTTCTATATATTTTTAGTTGGCCAATTAATTTTTTCTATTTTTAGTAGAGACAGGGTCTCACTCTTGCTCAGGCTGGTTTCGAACTCCTAACCTTGAGCAATCTGCCCGCCTCAGCCTCCCAGAGTGCTAGGATTACAGGTGTGAGCCACCGCGCCTGGCCTGGGACTGTGTTTTTCTTAATAGTGCCAGTATTTCTGTAATTAATCCATTTATCTATTGGCTGATGACTTAATGATTCATATATCCATTCTGAGCCTCTCCTCTGAACTTTAAACTTGAGTATTCAACTGTCTTTGCCATTTCCACCTGGAGGTCTGACAAGCACCTTAATCTTAGCATTTCCAAAGTTTCTGAGAAACATCTCCCCAAACCAGCTCTTCCTCAACCTTCCCTGTCTTTGTTAAAAAGCAACTCCATTCTTCCGGTTTCTCAGAGCAAAAGAGCCTACAATTAGCCTAAAAGATTCTTTTCTTTCTCCCACCCTCCAAATCTGATCTTTCAGATAGTAATGTCAGCTCTGCCTTCAAAATATATCCAGAATTCAAATATTACTAGAATCCAACCACTTCTTATAATCCTTATTGCCACAACATTGAGTCAAACTAGCAGCATTTCTTGCCTGGAATGATACAAAAGCTTTTTAACTTGCATCTTTGCTTTTGTCCTTGTGTTCTTGAAGTTTATTCTCAGTACAAGAACTGGAGGAATTCTATTAAAATGAAAGTCAGATAATCTCACCTGATTCTGCTCAAACCTTCCAAAGATTTCCCACCTCAGTGTAAATGCCAATGTCCTTCCTCGCCAGGGCCTCCATAGACCTATGTGTTGATGACCCTGTTTCCCCACTAATTCCCACAACTTTTGATATTTATTTCTCTTGTTGCTTTTATCACATTCTAGCTGCTGTCATGGCTATGTATGCACAGCGTAGAAGACTTGAAAGAGACTTACTATTTTAGTATCAGCTCTGTCACTTAGAGGCTGAATAGCTTTTAATCAACTTTAACTTGTCTGAGTCTCACATTTTTTATTTCCTAAACTAGAGAAATAATATTCATCACATAGTATTGTTGGTTACTGGTAAGTAAACAAACAAATACATACTGGGAGCTCTAAATTCTTGTCAACATAATTATCACCACCATCTTCATCACCACCACCACAATCACCATCATCACCATCACAATCATCAGCAACATCATCACCATCATTGTCATCATCGTCATCACTATTCTATAGCATAGTGTTTAATCGTGTAACTTCTGGGGTCAAATTACCTGTATTCAGATCACGACTAGCTGTGTGACCAAGAGTAAGTTACATAATTTTTTGTCTTTAGCTTCCCTATTTGTGAAATGGACACACTACTAATATCTATAATTTTAAGGTATTACGAATATTTAACGAGAAGGTAGATAAAATGTTTGAAAAAGAGCCTGTCTCACTGTGTGTGCTCAGTAAATGTTAGCTATTGCAGTTATTCTGTCTTTTCTGTCATGCTCTATGGTTCTTGAGGGCAAAAGTCACATGATTCATCCCTGTACCTCCTACAGGAATGAATGCTTAGCACACAGTAGTTTCTCGAAAAGCTAAATAAATACTTAATTATGGGTTGTATGAATAAATAAATGGCTGGCTGGCTGGATGGATGGATGGAAAACAGGTAGAAGATAAGTAAGGCATAATGTAGCACACACTAAGCTTTAAAATAATGTCTCTTTTAGATGTTTTTGAGTTTTAAGGCTGGTAAGAAGAACAGTAGGAGGTCAGAGGCTGTAGGAAGCATGGAGAATAAGAGGTATATTCACTAGTTTTTCCTCACCCATTGGGAATGGTTAGGAAACCACAGAAACAGTCTGGGCCTTGTTCCTATTGGAAGCACCTGATGAAATTTTCTCAGGATGAACTCTTATTAAATAAGATATGCAAAAACATGCTTTTTTAGAGTGAACTTCAGCCAGATAAATGGAAACTCAAAAAGATTTAATGAATAATGTAAGACAGAAGCATAGTGGAAAGTAGATAAAGGTGCTTGAGTGAAGATGAATATTTTTGACTCTGCTTCTTCTATTTCCAGCATTGGCTTTGGTCAGATTTCTATTTTCAGTAGGGTAGCAGTTGATTAAATTCTAGACCAGTAAACCAAATATACATTTGCAAAGGTACTCCTTGTTTCCCACTCCTGTTTCTAGCAGTATCTATGCCATGAGCCCTTGAAGTACTCTTATTTATTGGGTCCCCAAAGGTACCAAGAGAGTTTTAGTTGCAGGTGCTTAGCAACTGTAGAGGCTCTATAAATATTTGTTGAATTGATGAATGAGTGTGCCTTCCGTGTGATAATGGGATTCTCTTCAGAAGTTCCCATGGGTTGTCTTTTTGCTTTCTGACTGCATTGCATGTTAGAATTCAGATGACACATGGCAGAGTTTAAAGAACAGGGAATCTCTCCTATCACATGTGACATCACAGTACCTAGTTTTACACAGATGTGTTAGATTCACACCCTAGTGTTTTTTTTTTTTTTTTTGGAGACAAAGTCTAGCTCTGCTGCCTGGGCTAGAGTGCAGTGGCATCAGCCCAGCTCACAGCAACCTCAGACTCCTGGGCTCAAGTTATCCTCCTGCCTCAGCCTCCCAAGTAGCTGGGACTACAGGTGTGGGCCACCATGCCAAGCTAATTTTTCTATTTTTAGTAGAGATGGGGCCTCCCTCTTGCTGGGGCTGGTCTCAAACTCCTGAGCTCAGGGGATCCCCCTGCCTCAGCCTCCCAGAGTGCTAAGATTACAGGTATTAGCCACTTTGGCCCACACCCTAGATTTTTAAAACCTTTTATAAAGAAGCAAAGTTTCTTATTCCAAGTCCCTTATTTTATGGAGGAAAACTGAAGCTCTGAAGAACATAGTGGCTGAATATTTAAAAACTGAATCTTACCTTAAATATTCTAGCATAATTCAATATTAAAGTATCCCTCTTATTTATAAGCTTGAATGTACAGAAAGTTATCTTTTCATAAAGCAACACATTTGTCTGCTGAAATTAAATGAACACCTCTGGCCAAAAAGAAAGAGAGGAAAATATTTAATTCCATGCACATCAATAAAATGTTCACACTACTGCATGATCGTCAATAGGACTTCTCTTTAGAAGAGGGCCCTAGATTTTTGCTGAGGACTAAGACTCTTTAAAGAAACTTGTTTAGATTTTAAGAACTTTCAAATGTAATAATAAAATAATCAAGTCAACAATATTACAAGTGCCAACATTTTATAGGTAAAGATTTTGAATTGAAATATCATTACACAATTAAGGGTTAGTGGTTGTCCAATGTAGATATCAAAGAAGGGGAGGATTTAAAATGCATTATAAAAATGTACGAAAAATAATGTGACTCATTAGAATCCAACTATTATTAGCTACTATTGTGGGTATTATACTAGTATCTAAGGATGGAGTTATTCCGTGGCCCCTGTCTGCTGACCAGGCCACAGGGTGCCTGTGCACTAGGTGCTCAGGAGGTGCCAGCGTCCTGGAGAGAGTGCTGGCGCCCCGCTGTGGTGCAGAGGGGCCACTGCCACTAATGAGCACTCCCTCTGTCAGCCTTCTTTAGCTACATCTAAAGAAGAGGGATAACACATTAAACCTTCTGGAATTGTTGCAAAGAATATGTTTGCTGACCTGTGGAGACCTCTGCCTGCTCCTTTATACAGAAGTTCCCGGGCTTCAACATTCAACTCTTCACTAAGCTTCTAGCTCTGTATGGCAAGAGACACACAGTTAAATCTCAGGTCTCCCAGAGGTATACAGTGAAGGAGGGGGGATTTGAGACCAGTCCTGCATTAAGTGATGGTCCTAATCTCCTCTGCACAACCCACCTTGTTATTTTTTAAGATGCATGTCTCTTAAGCTAACTTGGCTTTGTTCTCCTAGCTCCTTTCCGTTGTTCCCAGAAAGTGTTCCAGGATCCTTTGCGATTCTTCATGATGCCTGAGATACTGTCCTGCTTGATGGCTGTATGACTCAGGAGAGTTGTTCCTATTAAAGGACTCCACTAAATACATTAATCTTCTAATAGACCATTTTGGATCAAAGGGCAGAAAAAAGATTTACAAGTTTCCCTGACAGTATTCATAAGTTCCTAATAAACACTTCTATGCTGCATGAAGGTCAATCTCAAATCAGGTAATTATTATTTCTAAAAATATTTAGAAATCCAGTAATGTGATAACATTCTCACATGATTTGGATAAAAGGGGAAAAGATAGACTTTAGAGATCCCAAAATATAAACGAGGGATTCCTGGAGGAAAACATTTCATGTGAAACTAGGGATCACTCAGGTCTATCCTGCAACTGACCTGCCTGTGAGAAAGGGCTGCAGCCCAGATTGATAGGGCATGAGAGCTGTTGATTTCTGGTCAAATCACACATTTATTTATCCAATGTATATTTAGTGGATGCTCACTGTGTTCCAGGCACTGTACTAGGAGCTAAGGATAAAAGAATGAGTCAAATAGACTAACAGACTGTCCTCATATTATGGAGCTTTTTAGTGGGAGAAAAGTAAAATGGTTAAGTGCTGAGAAGGAAAGATATGGGTGAGATCAAAAGGCTTAAAAGAAGATTCTAATTAGTCCAGAAAGGCAAGTATGAGGTAAGACTTCCCTGAGTCACTTACCTGTGAGCTGAGACCCCAAGAAGAGTTAGCAAAGTGAAGGATAGTAACAAAAAAAGCTCCCTGCACAGCGGACAAGATTGTGCAAAGGCTCTGAGGTGAGAGGGAGCCTGGAACATTGGTCAGAATTCATAGAGCATGGGGCTGGGATTTGGGAAGGCAGGAAGTGGGCTAGTGGGAGAGAAATGCAAAGGTCAAATCAGGTAAGTCACTGTCGAATTTCAGTCTTTCAAAATGGCACTAAGAAACTACTAAACTATTTTCTACTGGTAGAGACACTATTCAATTCTTGCCTTTAGTCAGTCTATGGGGTACAGTAGTGGGTGGTGTTATCAGTTTCAAGGGCTGAGCTCTTAGTCATAGAGCACTTTGGAGACATGGCCTAGCCAAGTCATTGTCAGCATAGGGATATAATTTAACTCTTTTTTATTTGCTTTACAGAAAGATGAAAAGAGTCTGTTAAATTAAGTCCTTCATCTCCCACTTACGAGAATGAATAAAAGGGCATTTTTCCAAATGTAAGAAAAAGTTGATAGCCTTTAACTACAGTAGTATACATTTATAAAGTTAAAGTGATACTACTAGAGTCTATAATCTCTACAGTTACTATGGGCAGAAAGGTCCCGGAAACATCGATTTGTCATTTATCTTCTTATTTATGATGCACAAACATTCCAAAAAGTGTTGTGTGACTCAAACTCATAGAAATTACTTTCTGAATGTGCCTTTGCCCTACTATTATTTCACTAAGCTTGTAGAACTGGCCTGATTTGCTTACAAGTAAAACTTTATTTAGCTATGACTCCTTTGAACAACCCCTAAAACATTCTCCACTGTTTAGTTTAAAGCATCTGAGAAAGTAACCTGTTGTATATGGGCAGCTAGTCATGGGATGAAACTAGCCTTAGTGTGGGCAGGCCTGGGTGTGAATTCCTTCCAGACCCTTGTATGATTTATAAACTTGAGTGAGTCTGTTTATTTTTAAACATTTCTGAACTGTATTTCTTCACTTAAAAATGGGTACAAGAATGTCTGCCTCTCTCTTTGGGTTTTTATGATTAATAAAAAATAGAAGTAAAGCACATTGCAAAGAGTTTCTCATGTAGAGATACTTAATTAAAAATAAATAAATAAGAAGCTCTTATTTGTTTCTCCTTTCTCACATGGGTATGTTAGACACACACCTTTAATAAATGTTACCCGTGAAGAAAGAAGGGGAAGCTGAGTTTTGGATGACTCAGTGATAGTTGTTAAGAGGATAATACCTTTAAATTCTGTTGCACTTTTGAAAAACTTATGCTTTATAAAATATTAACTGAAGTAGTGCTCTGTGTCATCTTAGAATCTTTCTCCAATTTTAGCCTGTACTTATCCTTGAGTTACTTTCAAGGCCCAAAGAGGACTGTATCTTATTTGCTTCTGTTCCGGTGGAGGATTTTTTTCTTGTACCCTCTGCTGACATTTCACTGATTTTCTACCTAGAGCATTGAAAAAAAAAATCTGCCTTGAAGGCTGAACTGCCTGGTGTAGGAGCCACATGTTTTGACACATGAAACATTAAGAAAAGAGAAGAATTTTATTTCATAAATATCAAAGGGAAAATTGTTTCAGTTAACTGAGTGGCAGCTAGTCTGCTTTTGTGCTCATTTGGGTGTCTGGCGATAAGATGCTGGGGCCGCAAGATTGCAACCAGTGACAAGGCTGCGCTCCCAACCAGGAGGGGAGAGGCTGGCGCTGGAAGAGAAAGCTCTTTGAGATCCAGAAGGAGAATCGCGCTTCCTCTCCGTCCCTTTCCTAACCGCAGCAGCCCGTCCTGTAATTAGGGGAGCAAGTCAATCTGAGCGAGGCAAATCACTGGTTTTCCATGAAATAATTATATTTCTCTTGCTCTCGGACATGGACACCTCTAAGCCTAAAAACAGAGAAAGATGTTTTTCTTTCTCGTGAGTTGGGGGAGGGAGAAGAAAAGTGGAACCGACAGTGTTACAATGAGTGAAAAGTACAATGTGGAAAAGAAAAGTATCCCGCGGGGGCGTGGGAACGCCGAGTTCCGCACAGGGAGTTTCAGTGCGCACAGAGTACCTTGTCCGAGATTTGATAACTCTCGGAAGGGGAATAAAATGAGGCTTTTCTAAACTGTCTGTACAACCACAGAGCCCCGTTGCGTGTCTGGGCCTCAGGAGCGCCCCGGTGACAGCACCCCTACTCCACCGGGCCAGGCTTCTCCTCGAGACTCCCAGCTTGTGCCGTGCGCCCAGCACACCCGGGTGTCCCCTCCCAGGGGCCTGTGGGGGGGAAAGGGCGCGAAGCGTGTGTCGCGGCTGTCCCTTCGCTGGATGGACGCCCGACGCCGTCTCCGGGGCGGAGACAGCTCTCGCCACCCTGCGCCTGGCGCGGCGATTCCACCCACAGTTCGCCGGCTCCGAGGGTGGTGGGTTTGGGGACGCAGTGCCGGCGAGAAGGGAGCACAGGGCTCGCCCCCGCGGCCTCTGGGGCCCCGCGTCGCCCGCGGGCTCGGCAGGTGCGCGGTGTGCCTGCCGGGTCCTCGCGTCCTCCCGCCCGGCCGCCTGGGCTCGGCGCCCGCCCCGCCCCCGCCCCCGCCCGCGGGCCGCCCGGGGCAGGGCCAGCAGCTGCGGCCCGAGAGCCACGGACCCGACATGGGCCGGCGGCCGGCGGCTGAGGGCGGCTGAGGGCTGCCGGGTGTCCGCGCGGTGGCCTCTCGTCGCCTTGCGCGCCCCGCTGGACAGTGCGCCAGCCCGCAGCGGGGACAGAGGCCGCTGGCCGCAGAGACCCAGCCCCGCGGCGGCGGCGGCGGCTGCGGGTGCTTCTCGCTGTTCAGCTCTGCGCGGGGCCGAGCGGGCGGCGCTGCCCCGGTGCGATGCGCTGAGCGCACAGAGGGCCGAGCGCCCGGCTAGTCTGTGGCACCCGGAGCCGACCCCATGGAAGCGCCGGGCACCGGGCGGAGCCTGCGGGCGCCGCCGCCTCTGCTGCTGCTGCTGCTCCTCCTGCAGGTGGCAGGGCCGGCGGGCACCCTGGCGGAGACCTTGCTGGACGCTCCGAAGGCCATGGGCACCAGCAACAGCCCGCCCAGCCCCGCGAGCGTGGTGGCTCCTGGAACGACTCCGTTCGAGGAGAGCCGGCTGCCCGTGTTTACCCTGGATTACCCCCACGTTCAGATCCCCTTCGAGATCACCCTGTGGATCTTGCTAGCCTCTCTGGCCAAGATTGGTGAGCGAGCTGGACCCCCGGGGTGTGGGAGAGGGCGAATTGAGACGGGGACGCCCGGAGGGTGACTAGGTTGGCCAATTGACCTTCAGGTCGTGGCCACCTCTCCCTGGACAGGGGCAGGAACAACAGATAGAGCAGTTTCTGGTTGAAAAGGACACCAGGAATAGCAGGTTCGTGCTTCGGTTTGTAAGTGGATACTGGCCTTGAAATGGCCCCAAAGTATTAGCCCATACAAACTTGACGATTTGCTGCTTACTTCTGCATGGAATGCCAAGTTTGACAACCCTTTGCCAAAGTTGAGTGAGACCTGTTTACTGATGGAGTGGGCTGAAGAGTGTCTCACCTGCAGGTAGAGAGGCGCAGGCAAGCCCCAAAGCTAACATGGCTAAAGCGCTGGATGCCCGAGGAGAGAGGGAGAGAGGAGCTTTGGCAGTAACATAGATCCTGCTGTGCGCCTGACTAATGAGGTGCATGGAAGGGGACCGGGGACACCTGAGTGCCCGCAGCTGCAACAGGAGCACCCAGTCTCTTCCCTCTTAGGGGCTGAGGCTGTCAAGAAGCTTCTTCAGGCAACTTTTGCTTTAGAGGTGACTGAGGCCAGGGAGTCCAGATGCATATTTTAAAATAACCCACTTTCCACACCAGCTTTAACTCACCTTTGGAAAGCAGAAACCTCATAATTTATTTTCTCCTCTTCATTACCCCCTCCACATAAACTTTTGTGTTATTATTTGTGGTTCTTTGTATTACTTTCACTTTATGTTTTCAAGACTTAAAAACATATTGACATATATAACTACTATCGTAATGATTCAAAAAAGTTGTCAGGTCAGAAGTCTGCATGTATTACATATGTTTTATGCCTTCACCCTGTGAGGTAGAGGCAGGTTTGCATAAAGGATGAAAAGAAACATCTTCTGTTATCCCCAAGGAGTCTTGATTGGTGGTGGGGAGGCATACACACCAGTGATTGTAGCACAGGAAGGTGCTGAGTAGGGTGACAAGTTCAGGAAAGATAATATGGCAGTGTAGGGAGGCAGGGATCACTTCCACAAGATGCAGAGCAAGCATTTAACCTGGGTTTTTGAGGATGACCAGGGTCTAGCTGGTTGGAGAGGACAGGAGACAACATTGCAGGGAGGAATGAGCAAAGGCATATATTGGGAAGGGAGCGCAAAGCACGTAGAGGGGATGGTTTATAGGAGGGTGGAAGTTGTGGTAGGTAAGCCTGAAGCTAACCTTCAATGTCACATTAAATTAATTAGTTTCTATTAGTGGTGACTAAAGGAGCCACATGCTCTTTAATGACTACAGTCTGTCATTTCCTGACTTTGACATTGTTGTACTAGTTGAGTGTCTTAATTCCACCTGAGAAATGGTGTGAGGAGAATGGGCTTCCCCATCCATCAAGCAGATATGTATGTTTATATAAACTTGTTACCTCTAATAATTAATTCAGATGCCAGCCCTTCACAACAACCCTGCTCTGTAAGAAGTGCCAGTGTTAATACTCCCACTTGGTAGAGGTGGAAACTGAGGCTCAGAGAGTTCACCCCCAGGGCGCACAGAGTGGGAGAGCGGAAGCAGTGCTCTCTTCACTCCCACTCTGTCTCAGCCTCCACCACTTGAGGGCTGCTTTTGTGCCGTTTCCATTGCAGGTTCGCTGTTGCCCTTTCTACTCCAGCTCTTTCCTCTGTTCCTCACTCCTGATTGTTTTAATCAGATTAATTATACTAATAACAGCTGCAAGTAGGCACTTAAGTTTATTATCTCTAAGTTTCACAACCACCATCCTGGATTAGGTGTGACTACCGTGTTTCATACAGGAGGAAACGGAGAAATGGGGAGGTGAACTTGCTGGGTGGTGAGCCAGAATTGCAGCCAGGTCTGTCTGTCTCATTTTTGTGTCTATCCTGGAGGCTTGTTCTGTTGTGAGAGCTAAATGAGAATGAATACGACTAACATTCTTAGAACAGCACTGGGCAAATAGCAAGTGCTCCATCGGTACTGCCGTTAGTAGCAGTGGTAGTGGCGGTGTAGGCAGAGTAACAGCAGTAATTGTGCTGGTTCTGGCACTACAGTGCCTTTTCCACTGTCCTGGGCTGCCTCCTGTGTTTTTCTACTTCTGTCTTAGCCTTAGCCCTTTTCAAGTGTTCTTATCCTGTGGGTTGCCTTTTTGCACTTGCTCTCTTTCTGTCGTGTTCCATTCATCTTATTGGGTCATTGTGAGATGTTTTGTCAAAAAGTGCTCGTGCTTGCTTGGGTAAGAGTTCACAGGTGTATTTATCTGCCCCCCAGATGTGTTTATATTCCCTGGCCCACTTCTGTTCTACTTGCCACAGCTTCTGCTCTCCCTGTAATGTGTTTTACTATGGAAATCATCACATATTACATTTGTTGCCCTCCTGATCATCTGCCTCCCACCAATTCTGAACTCCTCTGGCTACTATTTTATCTTTCCTTTCTGCATCTGGGTGGTGAAAAGATGACAACACAGATATTCATGTCTCTCATCCAGAAGGGATGTGAACAGCCAAGTGGAGGCTGCCACGAGTAGAGTGAAGGATATAGTTCTCAGGGCAGAAAGTGGAGTGAATCCAAAAAGAGAAAAGACATGGGGTCTTTTGCCTAGGTTCTTCCTGCATATAGCTCAGCCTGCTGCTTCCACTGTGTTCCTAGAGGAGCCCAGAAATACCCAGAAATCTCCAACCCCTTCTCCCACCTCTGGGGTCCTGAATGTTCTGTCTGGCTTAAGGCAAGACTGTTCCAGTACTATGGGACACTTTTACAGCCCATTAAACAGTCATAGTCATTCAAATTCTATTTCAGCTTTTTTTTCCCCCTATTTCAGCTTTTGCACTGGAAAAGCTACTATTTTGGGGTGGCTTATATGACTTAAGTTGCTCATACTTGGCAAGGAGGATGAACTGAGTTGTGCAGGGGGAGTGAGGCTATGAGGGGACACAAATGCTAACTCCTGCAAAACGCCATGGTTTCTGCTTGGGCACTTTTATGTCATATATCTGGTTTGCCTGAACTTACCTGCTCCAGAGAACATGGAGAAACATTGCTAGTGATTAAACAAAGATAACACGTTGCCCAAAGTGGAGGCTCCTGATAATATTTGTAGGAAATTTAAATAATGCCTGATGGTGAATTTAGAATGGTTTTTCTAAATTGCAGCACAACATAATCTTAGAAATATTACATTCAGAAGTGAGAAAACACATTTTGGCAAAGTGTTGAATGATTCAGCTTTAACTTTTCATTGTTTTACCTGATTATCCAGGAAAATAAACTATTTGGTCAAAAAAAAGTGATTCTGTAGTTATAAAATTTACTGAAACCACGCTGATAATAACTAATGAGCATGAGGATGATGATGTCTATGTGTATATGAAGTAGGTTTAAAAAAAAACAAAAAATCATAGCAAATTTAGGACATCTTAGAAAAGCTTTAAAAATCTTGGCAAGAAACATTTCCTCATTTGTTTTTACTTAGGTCCTCACACACGTGAACTCTTATTATTCTTTCACTTTGAATATTTATATTTTGAGTAACCATTGATTTTTTTTTTTTTTTTTTGCTGTTATAAATACACACTATGCTTGGTAAATCTTGAACACAGGGATGGAGTTCATTAGTGTGGAATAATACGTAGTTAAGAATTGAGAAGAATATCCTGGTGTATATTAAGGTCATCTCCTCTGATTTCCTTGCCCCTGAAGTGGGTCAGTGGGGTGTGTGCTGACCTGGGTGAGCTTGGGCATGTACTGCACCTCTTCTCAAAGTTCAAGGACAGAGTGCTGGATCTCTGGCTCCCTAAAGTAACAGAGCTCCGTTCCTTTTCCTGGGATTCGTCAAATACCCCTTCTGTATCTTGTGGTCTTGTGGAGCTGGCCTGTTTGCCTTTCCTTCCAAGTGTCTCCAGTCACTGTGCTGTTTCCATTTCCTTTGTCCCTAACTTTGGGTTGGATGCAGAATTCTCCATTTCCCATCATCCTGCTGTCTTGAAATTAAATAACTTGTATTCTTATTATTTTAAGGGAAAGACAGCAGTTTGGCTCATGAAGATGTTCCTCTGGGCTCTAGGCCATCCTGAATTTGAAATATGAAACCCAAGAGTTTGATATCTGCCTGAATTACAGAGATTTTGATCTTTGAAAACACTTACCCTTGTACTTAGTCTGTTTCTGTTTGTCCTCTTTGGTTTTCCTGAAGCGTATTCACCACTTGGTTGGTCAGTGGATGGAGCTCATGGTCCTCACCCATTATTTGAACCACATCTCACTTTGAACATGCATCTTAAGTCGGGACTTCCTCGTTATTTGCATGTGTTGATTCCTAATAAAGCTGAAAGAAGAGTTCTGATTCCTTTCTCTCTCAAAGTCTTCATCTACTCCCATTGGGCTACTGATGTGTTTTTTGTTTTCTGTCTGAAGGATGACTAATCATCTTTTCTCTAAAGACCAACTTAGATGTCTTCTAAAATCTTGTGACTATCCTCTACCACCAAAGTGTTTTTGTGCCTTTCAAAATAATAGATATTTTTTTCACAAAATGAAGATGGTACTCTGTATTAACTCTAACAGTGAAAAACACTATTTGTCATTAATGGGATGCTTTACTTCTTACAGAATTCTTTCATGTATCTTGAAGCCCCAAGAAGTATACAAAGAACGTTTTGTATAAAACTGTTTGTTCCTTATATAGTTGTAAAAAACTAACCTGTAAAACTAAGTAAATTTGATGATTTTTTTTTGCATATAGGTATATTTTGAGCAATGATTCAATTGATTTAATATTTAGGGTTCTATTTGGTTTGTCTATGTATTCTTGGGTCAGTTTTAGTAATTTATATTTTTTTAGAAAATCATTATTTCATTGAGTTTTTAAATTACTGGAAGTTATTTTTATGATTTTAAAAATCTCTACATTATCTGCATTTATGTTCTCCTTTTTAGTCCTAATATTGTTATTTTTGTCTTTCTTTACTTTGGTCAAAATTCTCAGCTTATCTATTTTATACTTTTTCAGATAATTAACTTTTGGTTGGCTTCTATTCTTACATTTATGATTTACTTCTATTTTTTTGGTTTATTTATTTAATCCTTGAATTCAAAGTTTAGCTCATTAATTGTTGAATTTACTTGTTTTCTTATATGTCAGTTCCCACCTTATATGGGTAATCAATCCATGAAAAACACTAATTGTTGAAAACATAATTTTTGATAGTTTCAATTAAGTATTTTGATGAACCCTTGAGCTCCAAAATTGACATGCACTTATGCTAAAATGACATCAGTCCTATTAAGATGGACAAAATTACTTCAATAGCGTACCTAGTTATTAAAATTCCTAATAAGCCATTTTCCCATCATCAATTTCTTTAAAATATGACTATTTACTTACTCTCATTAAATTCAGAGCTATTATACGCTGTATATTTAAGACTATGTCACAAACTAAACATATTCACAATACTCAAAGTTTATGTAAATTCATCTTTATTGCAAATAATAACAATACAGAGAATGATAAAGAAAAAGATTCCAGGGAAATGATGCAAATGAAGTAACACTTTCTGAATAAATTGAATGATATTATTACTGCTATAAAGTAGCAAATCATGGATGTTCTGAGAGAACTTAATAAAACATACCGATGATAAAGCTGGAATGATGATTGCTTGATGGATCTCAT
>CAUYRT010098109.1:0-74726 GCA_963574885.1 Lepilemur ruficaudatus
TGTCCTTTATCAGATCTTAAAGATTCTGGAGAGTACATTCTCCCCTCTTCAATCCTAAAGGGAAAATGCCTGGGTCTCCATGGGTTCCCCTCCCCCTCCCCCAGGTGGAGGTTTTTGTTATAAATAAGATCCAGAAACATCTTCCCTTTTTTAAGAGTTCTGGAAACGAAGCGTGTCTTGGGAGGTTTGAGCTGCAGAGTGGAAGTCCCATCGTGGGTTCCACGGTTTAGCCACTGACTTCTCACGTGGTTTCAGTCCTTAGCAGTGTGATATTGACACGATATCATCAGTTGCCAAATGAGTAAATAACTTCGCATGGTCACCAGGTCACAGGCACATTTGAGAACGAATGTCACTGTGTTTTGCAAAGCGTTGGGGGTGAAGGAAGGAGCGTGTATTGGTAATAAAGGATTATAATAGTGACCTGGAAATGAGAGGACATTTGTATTTTCTTTTAGGCCTGTATTTCAAACAAAATGAGGATGCCATGTTCTGAAGACTGACTTAGGAGAAGTTTGAGTAAAGCATCTCGTTATCCTGCTCTGTTTCTCTTTGTTGGGGGTCGACATCTTTCACCTAGAGGACAAGCTGCAGCCTCAGCTCATGCAGAAATAGCCACGGTCATTCTCCTGCAGCAGACTCCCCCTGAAATAGGGCGTTATCTGTCTACCTGGCATCGGAGGCACTCTTGCTGGGCCTCGAGTTTCCTTCAGAACAGAAGTAAATATTATAGCAAGTTGCCCTTGCTCTTTACGGTAAGCAGAGCAGGCCTGTATAGCAAATTGTGACAGCATGATTTGTTTTAGATTGTTAGTTTCCGTTTTGCAGGATTCTGAGGCATGGTTTCTGTGAACTTAGAGGGTTATATATGTATTTCCTCAATCTATGGACACTAGAAGCATGTTTACACATGTGTTGTCTTTGAAAAAAAAAAGATTCTAAGGGTCACAAATGTTGGGAACTTTGCTAGCATTGAAATGATAATGTATCTTATAATATCACTGCGGAGCTTATTGTGGTTTGAAAAATCCAATTAACATTGGTATCACCTCTGTTAAGTATCGATTACAATTAAAATGCACCTTTTGACTTAGCTGTTCTATTTCTATGAGTTTGTCCTACAGAAGTACTCACACGTGAGGAATAACGTATGGAGAAGGTTATTCTTTGCAGCATTGTTCATAGCAAAAACATAAAAACTTAAGTGTTGACAATTTGGGGATGGACTTAGTAGTGTATGGCATATGCCCACAGTGGAATACTATACAGTCAGTACAAGGACTCAGGCTCAGTGATAGACGAAGTGTCTGACAGGGATGACACTAGCATACGGTGGTTAAAGGATGAGCTTTTTAAAAAAAATCGTTCTGAATCAATTGCTTATTTATGTTGAAAAAAATGTATCTGGGCTTCTACTTAATACCATATAAAAATCAATTCCAGATACATGAAAGATAAAGATAGGGAATTTTTGTACCTCTTAAAGTGTGTGAAATGTGAATGGATTACCAGTTGAAGCAAATAAGTAGATTGGACTTAATCCTGTTATTATTAACGTAATTTGTGAGATGAAGGAGGCAGCTGTCATCACTTCTGCCTCACAGATCCAGCACCTGAAATGTGCTATTTTGGTGGTTTGCCCCAAATCACACAGGGGCTTTGGCAAGCACGTCTCCCATGCTATCTCCCAAATTATGCTGACTCTTGCTTATTCTGGCAAAAGTCTAACTGTATATGTTCCTGTAATTCTTGGTGGCCATCTGAAATTTAATACACTCTGCTTCCTACCATTCAAGTTAATCGCGTGTGACACATTCCCTCTCTTTGTTTATAATTAAAAACCAAATCTAAGATTTTGCTTCGGTTAAGGGCAAAACGGAATTTTCATGCTTATGCTAGTCTCATCGTTTTACAATCCTAAATTTTAAAACTTGTAGAATCACGTCACATTTCATTGATTTTAATTTGTTGATTTTAAACATCAACATCAAACATCAATGACTTTCATGGTGGATAAACCTTTAGTTTCAGGCGTTGACCCTTCTCTCTGTTTGAAGACAATAAAGTATGATGTAATTGTCTTATTTTGATAAGGTAATGAGTAGTCCCGTGGCATGTGCACCACTTGGTCTTGCATTACATAAAATAAAGTATTTCAGTAATGAAATATATGCATTATTTCTATAGTCTACCAGTATCGCTAGTATTATACACCTTTAAAAAAATATATCTGAGTTACGGAAGAATATTGAGACATAGATGTTGATTTGCTCAGTGCCACAAGTTAGGCTAACATTAGACCCTGGTTACTACTTTTAGTCCTGCAGGCTGTGTGCGGTGTGGCCAAGCCGTGCTTGCAATCAGAGCTGTCGACGCGGATATAAGAGCTGTTGGCTGCAGAGTGAAGTTTTGGACAGTAGGTCCTTGTCGCTGGGATTTTTGAAATCTAAATCTATTAACTTTTATTACTCTTTGCCTTTGTGAAGTCATGTAAGGCTTTAAGCCAAGTGAGAAGATAGGAATAAAAACGGGCACACTTCCTGGTACCGTGGGCAGGACGCAGGCGCTACCTGAAAGTTTGCCTGACGGTACATTAGCCTGGCGGTTAGGGGTCCTTGTTTGCAGAACAGGTTGATTACTAAGTAGTTAATATTGGTTGGCTCTGAATCTGTCCTCAAAGGTCCAGACGAGATTTCAGTATATTTCTGATTTTAAAGGCCTATGGCCAGAAATGGCCTGATCTTATAAGAATCTTCCTGGGAAATGTTTGAACTCCAGGGGTCTCTGGGTGATGGGACCTTTGCTGTCTGGTCCTGTGTTTTTGGGGTGGTGCTCACTCATTGGTTCAGAACAGTCTGGGATCCTAAGAGGTATGAATGAATGAATGAATCTGCAGAGAACAAATTAACATGGATGTTTTGGGTCACACCAACTTGAGTGTGAATCTCCACTCGCTCTGGCTGACCTACCTTACCGTTCTGAGGAAGCCCACATTCACCCAGCAACTTCTATGTTCTAGCGGTCCATTGGGTTGTTGTGAGTATTATACAGTAGTCCTCCTTCTTTGGAGGGGATGCAGTCCAAACCCCCCACTGGATGCCTGAACCTAAGGATAGTACCGAACCCTATAGACACTATGTGTTTTCCTCTATATACCTATGATAAAGTTTAATTTATAGGTTAGGCACAATAAGGGATTAGCAATAATAACTAATAATAAAATAGAACAATTATAACAATATGCCAGCATCACTACTCTTGCGCTTTGGGGCCATTATTAAGTAAAATAAGGGTGACTTGAGCACAAGCACTGCGATACTGCAGGCAACAGTCAGTCTGACCGCCGAGACAGCTCCTAAGTGGCTAACGGGCGGGGAGCTTCTAGAGCATGGGTATGCCGGACAAAGGAAGGATTCATGTCCCAGCAGGATGGAGCAGGTTGGTACAAGATTTCATCACGCTCCGAAGAATGGCGCACAATTTGAAACTTATGAATTGTTTATTTCTGGAATTTTCCACTCAATATTTTTGGACTGAGGTTGACTGTGGGTAGCTGGAATCCTGGAAAGTGAAACTGTGGGTTAGGGAGGACTACTGTATAATGTAAAGGATGTATAGAGTACACATAGAAAGAGTAGGCAGGGCTTCATAAAGGTTGGTTTCCTTCTCTTTTGGTATGATAGAGTGCCACAAAAGACACCTCCAACCTCATGAACTCAGACATTTGTGGCCAGTCATTTGTGGTCCTGACACCCAGACTGTCATAGAATCTGAAGGTAGGAATCTGCTGAGAACAGAATCTTGGATGATTATCTTATGGGCCTGTAACCCTGCCTCAAAAAAACAAAACAAAACAAAACAAAAACTGATGCCTACCTGATTCAAAGAGTTGGGGTTTGTATATAGAATACCCCAGAACCATTTTTCAGAAGACCCTAACATGCCCTGGGAGAGGCTGGCGTCTAATTCATCTTTGGCAGCATCAGGGTTGCTGCCCAAGATTGTTTTCAAATTGCTTGAGTGCTTCAGGGAGGTCTACCCGTAAGCTCACAAATTGAGAACGGTTTGAGTCTGTAGAAGAATTCTTTTCATGTTTGAGCTCTGATCTAAGTAAGCCAAGAGCCTTGGAAATTTTGAATCTGTCTCTTATATTTTCTTTCCTGAATTAGATATGGGTTGGCTTGCTCAGTTCAGATTTTGACAACATGACTTATTTCAAAAGCAAATAGCTCACTCTGTGAAGCAAACCATAAGCCTCTCACTTTCTCCTTTGGTGGCATTTTGATTCTGATTTAATGCAGTGACTTGAGGGTAGATTTTAGGCCAGCGAAAGAGAGAGCTCCTCATTTGTTGCCCAGAAGACTAAATATTTAAAGAATAGATCGGAGTCTCCTAGGAAGGCTATATGGACACATGGATTTTTCCTTTCATTTGCTCTCTTTTTCTCCTCTTTACTTTTGGTTTGATTTCTTTTAGGTCCTGGGGGTAAAATTCCATGTTGGGGAGGCATTAGCAAATAGTTACAAAATCCTAGGAAAAGTACAGCATCTCTGTGGTCCTGTCTTCCTAAAACTGCTCCTATCAAGAAATGACAGGTGAAGGGACTAGAAATATCTAAAATAAAACATGTGTTCCACCATCTTACATGTCTTTGTCTTCTTGCATTTATCAGCAGCCTTGAGTGACAGGGTTTTATAATTTTGCAAGATTAGAGAGTTTTGTTTGTTTTTCTTGTAGAAATAGTCACTTTACCCTGTTCTTTTGTCTGCCTTGGTTCTGAAAATTCTGTGCTAGTTTTTAACAACATGTGTTTGGATTAAGCTTCAGGAATTATTGACTTCATAAAGGTCAGTTGTTTTTATATTCTGGGACATTTAGGGTTTTGGGGGATGATGGATGAAGTGAGACTAACAGGGAAGTATCAATACCAGGATTAGGAAGTTTGGTTTGTATTTTAGTCTGTGTGATAGGCACAATCAAGGGGTTTGGCTCTCTTTAGTTTTTCCATCTGTGAAACAGAGATGATATTTTCTGTTACCTTCTGGACTCTCAGTGTGAAGAGTTTTCAGTTTTTGAAAATTGCTGCAAATGAACTAAGTAGTGCCCCTAAGGCTACATCGATGGACCAAACATGTCAAGATCTGAAGCTGACATGCTGTTAAGTTTCGGCCTGAAGATTTACTCAGGAGGCTTTGTGCAAAGAAGCCCATTACTTGATGGCTGCATTTTCTTCACATGCCAACTTAATCCACTAGTTTTCCTTCTAACTTCCTGGTGGCTTCATCTACTCTGCAGACTGGTTAAGTGATCTACACATAAAGAACTAATTTTCTCCACTTGATGCTGAACTTGTGATCTTGGTGCATCTGGTTTCCAGTTCCGAGATTTCCCCAAACCTCTGAGTCATCTTTCCCAATGTAATTTAAAGGGAGATCGGTTTTAACAGGGTGCTATGGACTAAATTATGACCCCCTAAAATTCCTATGTAGAAGCCCTAGCCCACAATGCGATGGTATTTGGTGGTGGGGTCTTCATGAGGGGTTTAGTGCCCTTGTACGAAGAGACACCAGAGAGCTTGATCATGTGAGGACACAGTGAGAAGGTGGCCGTCTGCAAGCCAGGAAGAGAGCCCTCACCAGAAACTGACCGTGCTGGCACCGTGATCTTGGACTTGTAGCCCCCAGAGCTATGAAAAATTAAATTTCTGTCATTTAAGCTATGCAGTCTCTGGTATTTTGCCATGGCAGTCTGAGCCGCCAGAGACACAGCGGGTTGAGTAGGATTTGAAGTATGAATCTGCTGTTGCCAGATCAAAGCTTAGTCTCTGTGGTTTAATCCCTGACTGTCCTCTTTTACAGGCATTTGGGTCTAATGAAAGTAAATCACACACACATCAGATACACGCCTTCAGCAGCCTTCCGGCCTTGAATCCTGTTGCTGCTGATTCAGTTGTCAGGGCTCATATCAGCCGGGGAACGCATGAGCTAGCAGGTCTGGAATCGTAGGAGCAGGAAGGGGAGGGAGACAGGTGTTACTGGAGACTCGTGGAAATAAGTTTTCCGAGTTTGCTCTTCATGTGCTTACCGGGTGTACGCTCAGCACTTGCAAGATTCAGAGAGGTGGGCATGGATTCTGTTCATGGGAAGTTGATAATGAATTAAAAGACCCCAAAGTATAAAGCCATAAATATGATAACTATAGCAAAAGGAAGGCTGAACGTGAAATGAGATGCAAAAAAGTACCTTTGGAGTTCTGGGAATTTGGGGAAACAAAGGTTGGTGATTCTAATGGAGGGACTTGAGGTTGAACTTCATGGAGATGGACATTCAGGTTGGGGAGGGCTGGGGATACAGTTCAGCGTGAGTGCTGGCTCCAAACCAGGTGTTTGTGGCAAGTGGCTAATGAGGAAGTTGCTCCTTCTGGCTGGAGCAAAGGGTAGGTGAAGGGGAAAAGAAGGAAACGATACAGATTGTGTCAGATTGTGGGGAGACTTGTTTACCTTGAATTTTTTTTTCTTCCTCTTTAACCATTAATGCTGCAGTGTGTGCTAGCAAACTGGCTCTCCAGAGGGGGTGAGGAGTCCTGACTTGTAGCATTTGCCCATATCTGTGGTGTAAACACTCCTGCTGTGGCCGATTTCAGACTAGCAGTGGGTTAACAAACAGCTCACGGGGTTTCTGAAAATGTAATGGTTGGTCCTCGCAAACCATACACATTTGCTTCAGTATACTGTTGAAAAACCCAGGTTAGTTCCTATGTGACAGTTACTGTCCCTGTCTGTCCACAGTCTCTGCGGAAGACCCAGGAAGGCCTGGGTAACCTTGTTTTATACCATATAAGACTCCCATGGCCATCGCGGATTGGTCTACTGGTGGGCATGCCACCCTAAGGAGGCCATTGCATAGACGGTGACATGTGGTTTGGCACAAATAAATAGTCAATCCGATTCCCTCCCTGGTATGTTTTTGCCATAGAGGGAAGAGCTAAGAGGGTGCCATTTGAGAGTGCTGAGTTAGCAAACTGAAGTCACCTGTTCGCCAATGATAGGAATGGAAAACCAGGAGGAAACCGACTGACAGAGGGAGCAGATGGGGAGAGACCCCACAGCCTGTGGGAGGCGGGCATCCAGCCCCAGGGTGGCCCCTGCTCTCAGCAGCTTCCCAATTCCGAGTCTCACACATCCCCTTTCTAGCTTGAGTGGGTCTCTGTTCCTGGCAATATAATGGCCTAATTGAAAAAGTTTATGTGGCACCTCAGGGTACTTTGCAGAGCTTTGTGTGAGTACAGGCATACCGTGTTTTATTGTGCTTCACTTTATCGTGTTTCATTGATGTTGCGGGGTTTTTAAAATTATGTAAATTAAAGTTTTGTGGCAATAGTGCATCGAGCAAGTCTGTAGTTGCCGTTTTTTCAGCAGCATGGGCTCACTTTGTGTTTCTGAGTGACATTTTGGTGCTTCTCACAATATTGCAAAACTTTCTTATTATTGTATCTGCTATGGTGCTCTCTGATCAGTGATCGTTGATGTTACTACTGTAATTGCTTTGGGGTGCCACGCACCGTGCCCAGCAAACTTAATCGATGAATGTTGTGTGTTCTGACTGCTCCATGGACTGGCCGTTCCCCCGTCTCTGTCCCTCTTCCTCGGGCCTGCCTATTCCCTGAGACACAACAGCACTGAAATCAGGCCAATTAATAACCTCACAATAGCCTCCAAGTGTTCCAGGGAAAGGAAGAGTCACGTGTCTCCTTTTAAATTAAAAACTAGACATAATGAAGCGTAGTGAGGAAGGTATATCGAAAGCCAGGATAGGCTGAGAGCAAGGCCTCTTGTGCTGAACAGTTAGCTAACTTGTGAATGCAAAGGAAAAGTTCTTGAGGGAAATTAGAAGTGCTGCTCCAGTGAACACACGTATGGTAAGAAAGAGAAGCAGCCTTATTGCTGATACGGAGAATGTTTTCATGGTCTGGATAGAAGATCAAAGCAGCCACAACATTCCCTTAAGCCAAAGCCTAATCCACAGTAAGGCCCTAACTCTCTTCAATTCTGTGAAGGCTGAGAGGGGTGAGGAAGCTGCAGGAGAAAAGTTGGAAAGCAGAGGTCAGTTCATGAGGTTTAAGGAAATAAGGGGTTTCCATAGCATAAAAGTAAGGGGAAACAGTGCTCAAGCAGAAGCTGCAGCAAGTTGTCCAGAAAATCTAGCTAACATCATCGTTGAAGGTGGCTGCACTAACAGCAGATTTTCAATATAGACAAAACAGCCTTCTGTTGCAGAAAGATGTCATCTGGGACTTTCATAGCTAGAAAGGAGAAGTCAATGTCTGGCTTCAAAGCTTCAAAGGACAGGCTGACGTTCTTGTTAGGGGCTGACGTAGCTGGTGACTTTAAGTCGAAGCCAGTGCTCATTTACCATTGCAAGAATCCTAGAGTCCTTAAGGATTATGTTAAAATCTACTCTGCTTGTGCTCTACAGATGGAACAATAGTGTCCGAGTGACAGCACATCTGTTGACAGCATAGTTTACTGAATTTTTTTAGCCTAGCGATTTCTTTCAAAATATTACTATTGCTCATTGGCAGTGCACCTGGTCACCCAAGAACTCTGATGGGGAAGTGCAAGGAGATTAATGTCGTTTCCATGCCTGACGACATAACATCCATTCTGCAGCCCACAGATCAAGCACTCATTTTGACTTTCAAGCCTCACTATTTGACAGATACATTTCATAAGGCTATAGCTGCCATGCATAGTGGTTCCTCTGTTGGATCTGGACAGAGCATATTGAAAACTTTCTGGAAAGGATTTGCCATTTTAGATGTCGTTAAGAACATCAGTGATTCATGGGGCGAGGTTAAAATATAAACATTAACATTTCAGAAGAAGTTGATTCCAGCCCTCATGGGTAACTGTGAGCGGTTCAAGACTCAGTGGAAGAAGTCACTGCAGATGTGATAGAAATAGCAAGAGAACTAGAGTGAGAAATGGAGCCTGACGATGTGGCTGAATTGCTACAATCTCATGATAAAACTTGAATGGATGAGGAGTTGCTTCTAAGGGATGAGCGAAGAAGGTAGTTTCTTGAGATGGAATCTAATCTTTGTGAAGATGCTGTGAACATTGTTGAAATGACAACCAAGGATTTAGAACGTTCCATAAACTTCATTGATAAAAGCAGTGGCAAGTTTTGAGAGGATTGACTCCAATTTTGAAGGAAGTTCTACTGTGGGTAAAATGCTGTCAAACAGCATCACATGCTACGGAGGAATCTTCCATGAAAGGAAGAGTCAACAGAGGCGGCAGACTTCATGGTTGTCTCCTTTTAAGAAATCGGTACAGCCACCCCAACCTTCAGCAACCGCCGCCGCCGATCAGTCAGCAGCCACCAACATGGCGGCAAGACTCTCCACCAGCAAAAAAGATTATGACTCGCTGAAGGCTCAGATGGTTGTTAACATTTTTTAGCAATAAAATATTTTTTAATTAAGGTACATACTTCTGTTTTAAGACATGCCATTACACACTTAATTGACTAGAGTGTAAGCATAACTTTTATAGGCACTGGGAAATCGAAAAACTTGTGCGACTTGTTTTATTGCAATATTTGTTTTATTGTGGTGGTCTGAACCTGGACTTGCAGTTTCCTTGAGATACATCTGTGTAGCAAATTTCTTAGGAGTAGGGGACAAATTATGTGCTTCTGACTGAGGTTAAAATATGCCCCACATCTTCATTTCTTTGCCTTCCCTCCCTCCCTCCCTCCCTCCCCTCTTCCCAAATGGCTCGTGAATATTATTTTTTCATTCTTTTTCATTCCAGCAGAGCTGGTTTGGAATTCATGATGTTGAAAGAAAAGCCAGCAGGACATGTGGTGGGGTGCTATTTCGTTGGCACTTACCATTATAGGAAAAATCACGAGAAAATTGGAGCCATTAGCAGCAGGGAAGGAAAATGAGTTCTTTATTTACTGAGGGTATCTGGCGAGGGAGGGAATGTGAAGATGTCCTGGGTGTACCGCATTCATATGAAATGCCATTTGAAAGGGGCCGAGGGCAGATTTGTGCCTTCATCTCTGTCTGATGCTCTCACCACACGCAAATTTGTGAATAATTAAATTGTTAGAAAGGGGAAGGTCATGCATGGCTGTTTTTGCCTGAGGCTCAGTCAGACCCACAATGAGGTGGCTTTTCTGGGAGTCCAGGGTTCCAGGACGGCACTCTGGCCATGCAGGGGAAGGGATGTCTCTCTCAATAAGCGGACATTGTAAGGGGCGGGGCGGAGGGAAGGGACCACGTAGGCATCAGCAAATGTGGATTCTGCTTCGAACTCTGGTCGCTCACCAGCTGTCTGTTCTTTGGGGGAAACTATAGTTTTCTTCATCTATAATGAAAGATTTTGCAGAGAGGATCTTAACTTTTTGTTTGAGACATAAAGCTCCTTTGAGACGCTAATGAAAGCTATGGATTCTTGCCGCAGAAAATGGTGCACATGTGTGTAGACGACATTTCGCATGCAATTTTGGGGAGTTGACAAATCGTTGGGGACTCAACGATCCCAGCTTAAGAAAAAAGAAAAAAAGAACTCTTGCATTAGATGATGAGTGAGCTTTTTTGTATCTCTAAAAATTTCATTTTTCTGGACACTTTGAGTCCTGGAAGGAACCTGGAGAGTGATCTGGGCTCAATAAGGGACAACTATACTCTCACAGCAATTCACACACAAGGCACACACCGCACAGGAGGCTCACGTGTGTTCCCCAAAGGCTCCATGACCTCTTGAAGTATGCATTCTCGGCAGGAATGAAGAAACAGACGGTAAATGCAAAGTGCATGTAACATAATGTCAGTGATAAGGGCTATGATGATATCGGTAAAGCACAGTGACACTAGCGAGTGATGGAATGGGGGTGCTGTCATCTTGAAGGCTCATCAGAGATAGTGCTCTGAGGAGGGGACATTTGGGAAAATATCCAAATAATAGAGGGACTAAGCCTCACAAATCTAAAGTAAGAATGTTCTAGGCAGATGGCTTGGCATGGGTAAGGAGCAGTGAGCAGGGCCACTGTGGCTGGAGCTGAGTGAGGGACGTGGGGAGCGGAGGGAGACAGGTGGAGAGTTTGGCAGAGTTGGGATGGTGGTTGTTCTGTGTCCTCTGGAATACCACCGTATCTGCTTGAGTGACGTCTAATGGTGGTTATTCGTAAGCCACCCATTCATTTGATAAGCTCAGTTCATTACCCACCATGTGTAAGGCAGTTGGTTAGCTGAGTAAGACAGTGGTCCTCCCACCTGGCTGTGTGTCAACAGCACGTGGACAGCTTTCTGAAGAGAAAGGTCCCAGAGCCCCACCCACGACCAGAATCTCCAGGGTTTGAGGCCCAGGCCTCTGTTGTGCTTTTTTTAAAAAAACTCCCTAGGGGACTCTGATATGGCAGACCTGCTTTTGGGCATAGCATTGGAATAAGCTATTCCTGGCTTCAGGGAGCTTGTGGTGGAGCAGAGGGATGGGACGATGCCTGAGTTATTTCGTGCATGTGGGAGAATGTTCTGTGTTTCATAAGAGAAACACAAATGTGTGCTAAATAGGGTTTCAGAAGAAGTGAATACTTTCAATTGGAGAGGTCAAAGAAGGCCCCAAGGGACAACTAAGCCAGTTTCATCACCCATGAAACGGGCATGGTGTTAGAACTTAATCGCAGAGCTTTGTGAGGGCGAAAATGAACGAGCACCTAGAGAGCTTTCCAGACAGAGCCGGGCATGCACATAGTAAGTGCTCAATAAAACGTGAGCCATTTAAGTTGGGCCTTAAATAATGGTTACAATTTCTGGAATACAAAGTGCTATCTACATACTTTATCATCTGGTAAAGGTTTTTGTTTTAGTTTTTTGTTTTTTTTAAATATAAAGCTTCCATGTGAAGAACCATTCACACAGAGATAGCCAGCTATTTTTTAAAAATCTGTCTGGTAGCTTTATATGAATGGTCTTAATTAACAAGAGGATCAAGATTTCCCAAATCTAAATCCATCTGTATAATCTCATGCAGAGAACATTCTGTTCCTGACACTGGTTGGTGTTTCACGTGATATACGTTTGAACCCTCTTCGCTATATTTATTTATTATTTCACTTATTGGAGCAGCTTTTAAGAACCTACTGCGGGTCGAGCACGGTGCTAAGGGCAGTGGACAGGTTTTGAGTGGAGGGCCTGGGGGTGCTCACATTCTAGCAGGGGAAGTTAAGAAGTACACGTAGGAGTCAGATTAAGTTGAGTCCTCATCATGTAGGTACTGCCAAGCAAGGGGTCCGGATCCACCTCTGCTTGCAACATCTGGATCCCATTTCAGTTGGAAAGTCTGTTTTGAAAGGAAATATCCAGATGTGTCACGTGATGGCGACTGATTCATTCGCAGTAGTTAGAAGGTGTCGGAATAATTTGGTTTATGTCGATGCTTGTAAATAAGAGGGTCAAAAATCCCCTTGTGCCGAACTGTAGGAAAACCGGGGAAAGGGGAGTCTGTGCAAGGCCAGTATGATTCTAGATGGGGCTGATACCTCCCTACCCGCTCTCCAGACGTTGCATGCAGATGTTCAGGAAGTAGATGAAGGCAGCGGTCCCCAACCTTTTTGGCATCAGCGACCATGGTCACGGAAGATAATTTTTCCGTGGACCCGGGGAGGGGCGAGGGGGGATGGTTTGGGGATGCTTCAAGCACATTTCACTTATTGTGCACTTTATCTCTATTGTGACATTGTAATATAATGAAATAATAACTCACCATAAATTGGGGACCCCTGGATTAAAGCATAAGGGGCTGGCTGTGTTTAGTTGACCCTTGAATTCGGACAGCCAAAACCTGAATAAGGATGAATCTGCTGCTTGGAGAATATTCCCCGGCGACTTAAAGGATGGGTTCTTGATTCCCAGAAAAAGGCTCGGTTGATCAGAAGCGTGAGCCCTGGAGATTGCCCACCATGGCTGTGGGTGGGCGAGTTTGCTTGAAGAGCCCCCATGCCTGGGCTCTTGGTGGAGTGGCAGGGTGTTTGCTGGAATGAAAGATGGAAAGTTAAGCCCTGGGCTCAGTGGGAGTCTACTCAAGAGAAAAGGTTCCTGTGGCTCAGGCCCAGGCCCACCAGGCAAGGCCGGGGAGGTCGCCGCGTTTCTGGCCTGAAACGAATTGGCAGCGTGGAGAGCCGGGACGGGCTGCAGTGGGGTTCCCAGGGTCTCCCTGGTGTCCAGAGCTCTCCTCACCTAGACAGTTGCGTTTTGCACGAAAATCAGGAGCCTCCGGGAAAACAGGCATATAACAAAACAAAGCTGATGGTCTCTAGGTCTCAGCCCCCTCCTGGCTCGTTCAGTTATTTGTAACTTTTCCTTTGTGCTGCGGATCTGTGAGTGCCTCTTCTTCCGAAGGTTTTCGGGACGTGAGAAACGGGAGACCCGAGAGTTTTGTTTACTAGTGTTTACTGTTTGGTGTCTCCGTTTTCCTCTATGGCAGGGCTTAATTGGCAACTGTTTTTCAAGCAGCCCTCCAGGAGGAATAAACTTTCCTTGTGAACATCTCCCCTGCCCCTCCAAGGAGAAGCAATAATGCAAATTAAATGCATATCCAGAATTGCTGTCACTGTAGTCCTGACATCGTAAACACATTCTGTCTTGGAAATGACTGCGGGAGAGCTGGGCAGTTTCATGCTTCTTGCTGAGGCCTTGGCAAAGCAGTCTCTGTAGACATGTTCGGGAAGGGTGGAGAGGTTGATGGTTTGATGAGCAAACCCGTTACAGGTGGAGTATCCCTTGCCCCAGCAGTCTCCAGCCTTTTTGGCACCAGGGACCTGTTTCATGGAAGAGTTTTTCCACGGGTAGGGGATTGCGGTGTGGGGAATGGTTTTGGAATGATTCAAGCACATTGCATTTCTTGTGCTGACAAATGTCTCTGCCAATGATAATCTGTATTTGCAGCTGCCTTAGCTCCACCTCAGATCATCAGACATTAGATTCTCACAAGGAGCGAAACCTAGATCCCTGGCACGCGCAGTTCACGGTAGCGTTCATGCTCCTGTGAGAATCTAATGGCACCGCTGATCTGACAGGAGGCGGGGTTTGTGCAGCGATGTGAGTGATGGGGAGAGGCTGTAGATACAGATGAAGCTTCTGATGTCTTGCGTGCTACTCAACTCCTGCTGTGCGGCCCTGTTGCCAGCAGGCCGTGCACCTGGGGGTTGGGGACCCACAGACTTACCTGAAATACTTGAGATCAAAATTGTTTTCGGAGTTTGAATTTTTCTGATTTTAGAATACTTGCATGTGCATAATACTTACATATACATAATTTTAGGGAGGGGGCCCAAGTCTAAACATGAAATTCATTTACGTTTCATATATACTTTATACACATAGAGCTGGAAGGTAATTGTATACAGTATTTGCAGTAATTTTGTGCATGAAACAAAGTTCGTGAACCGTTAGAAAACAAAAGTGTCGGTATCTCATGCCGAGGCTCAAAAAATTTGAGATTTTGGAGCATTTTGGATTTTGGGTTTTGGGATTAGGGATGCTCTACCTGTGTGCCAGGTTCTGTTTGCTCTCCCACCTAGCCCTCTGCTTTTAGAGAACTCATTCTTCACTTTGCTTGTTCCTGTTTTGACCTTAACCTCGGGTGTTCTGCTCTTTCTTCCGGGGTGTTTGGCGTACAGGAGGGCGTGGGGAGATGAGCCGGGAGACTGTGTCTGGTGTGTGGGTGGCAGGTGGCTTGGGCTCTGGTGACCCAGGGCATGCGAGCGGGGCAGTGCCATTTCTGAGCACCTCTGATAAAGGGGAAGTGGCATTTTCACAGCCAAACATAGGTTGTGTCTAATCTGGTAGTTCCCAATCTCAATCTTGTATTTCCCTCCTCCACATCCAGGTGGATGACAGACCCCGTCGGTATCGCTAATTACGCACAGTGGGTGATTGCCGATGTGGGCAGAGCTGCAGGAAAGCACCCTGGCCGTAAGGTTCCGTCACTTGCCAACGCCCGCCTCCCCTGACCCCCACCCCCGCTGCCACTTGGCTGAGGTGGTGCCCAGCTCTCTAAAATCTTGCCTCGATGCCAGCCCCGGCACCTCGTATCCTGTGGGAGTGAGAGTCTCATCAGTTCAGTGGACATTGCTTGGTGGTTCATCTTCCACAAACCGTGCACCTTGTAAACATGAAAGGGGACAAGAGGAACAGGACACTGGGTTGTAGCATACGGGAGAGGCCCATCTGACCCAGGCTGCTCCACTGAGGTCATGGCACGGCACCGAGGACCCGATGGGATGCCTAGAATTGGTGTCCCTACCCCAACTTTGTTTTTATCCCCCACTGGCCAGCTGCAAATTTCCTCTTGCCAATGCTAAGCTAGGGACTAGAATGAAAGACTTCCTGTAATCCTGGCTGGCCGTATTTCTCCCATGCATCAGCCGACGAGCCTTTTGAAGGACGAGGCATGATCTGTAACTGGGGAAGGGGGTGGGAAAATGTGCCAGTCGTGGAGCTGGGGTAATCCTGGACTCTGGTTTGGGAGAGGGCGTCATCCTGCCCACCGCTGGGATATGGTCCTCCAGGCCAGGGAAGGCCCGAACAATAGTTCAGCTGGTCTCTTTGTGTCCGTCTGAAAAGCGTTGGGGGAATTGGGTGACCAGTTTGATTTCAGCTTTAAAACATGGGTAGGCTAGAGTGACACTGCAGTCAGCGTACTCCGTGGGAACACAGTGTCCCGGGGTGGGGCTGTGTTTGGGGAGGTGTCTTATCTCCTGCGTCCTGGATCCGTAGAGGTGGAGGAGAGAGAGGTACAGAACTTCAGAGTGCTTCAAGCGTGGAAAATCGCTTCTCCCACACCCCTGAACCTCAGCACCCAGCCCAGCCTCAGAGACAGGGTAAGGTCGCCATGGAGACTTGGTTACTGTGTGCTGGTTGGTGCCCGTTCACTGTGAGGGACACACCTCTCCACCAGGGCACAGGTCAGGAGAAAGGAATTGTTCTTTCCAGGCAGGGCAGGAGAGCACTTTGCAGCCCGCTCAATCCCTTGGACTTTGTGTTATTTCTGTTTCTGGCAACAACATTTCTGATGACAGTGTGTACCATTGGAACACATCTTTTTTTCTTTCTTTTAAATGTAAAACAGACCATTTATTAAAGGAGCATTGTTCTCTTTTTAAAGAATGTACAATAATAGAAAGTGACAGCTATTAACTTTGATATTACTTCTCCTAGTTTGGATGGAGAAAAAGGTTATTGTCATTTCTATATTAGGTAATTAAAAAGTAACACATCAGGTTTTTTTCTTAATCTTTTCAAACCCTGGAAACATACGTACACACACACACACATGCACAATTTTATATAATTGGGAGAAAAAGTTTAAAACTATTTTGTGTTTAAACAAGTAATTATGTTGATGATCTCTAGACACCTTAATAATGAACAACTTAAAAAGGAGTGATTGAAGTTAGGGGTTTGAGTCGCAATCAGTTTACTGAATTTACTGCTTGTGAAACTTGCCCTGATCAGTGAGATTAGCTTATTTGAGGGTTTGGGGTTCTTCTTTCTGTGCCAGCTGATACCAGCATGGAATGTGCCAGACATCAGGCAAATAGTGTGTTGTTCTAGTGCATTTAGTTCCAGTGACCCGGAACTCAGCAGTCAGGTTTGGGTGGGCTGTGTTGGCAGAGAACAATGGTTCAGAGCTGGTGGGGGAATGTTATTGCCCAGGCCCGTACTTGCAAAAAGAGGACCACATCTGTGATTTCAGGGAGCCATAAGGTAATTTTAGAGGGTGCAATATGCATGGCATTAATTTGACATTGAATCACATAGTGAGGAAACAATTCTTTTTAAATTCTCTTTCAATACTTGTGGTTTCACCAGATAGAAAGTAGTCTCCGTGGAGTGTCAGTATCACCTCTCTAGCATTGGCAGTCCCAGGCTTGCAGGCCAGCTGAACTACTAAGGTTGTTTTGTGTGTGTGTGTTGTCTTTTTATTTAAGAGGAATGGTGCTGGTTTTCCAATTGCCATGAAGAAATAAATTTAAATGGATACATTTCAAATAAATCTAAACTACATACATATTGGAAAAGCTGTGAGTTGCTTTACAAGAATATTAAGTCATTAATATCGCAGCTGTTGTGCTGATAGGACTGAAACCACGGAGGTGGTACGTGAACAAACGCAGTCTGGGAAATCCCAGCCCATGTGAACGTCCAGGTGCCTCCAGGTTGCTGGCGAAGCTGTCATGCAGGCTGAGGTTGCCATAAGGCAGCCCTGCAGGGCCCGGGTGGCCGCAGAGGTCAGCTTCGGGCCTGCTAACCACACACGTGCAGCCGCAGCCACTGTGCCCTCCCAGTGCTGCACTGCGCTGTCCTGCCTCTGCAGCGCCTCCCTGCCACATGTGGGCCTTGCCGTGATCCAGGGGTGGCTGGATTGGTACGGGGGTATCACTGACATAACCTTAGTGGCGGCTATGGAGACAGTCCTAGTCCCCAACTAGTAGGATCTTTTAAATCCATCAGATGGTGTTTATTATACATTCAGCTCTGTGCTGGGGGCAGTGGAAAATGCAGAAGACGATAGCATCATTCACTTCCCTATTGTGAGCATGGCTGGATGTGTTCATGGGGGACTTCACGCCAAACAAGCTTTTATTTTATTTTATTTTTTTCTTTTAAGATTTTAAAATGCCTTTATCTGTAGAATTTTCTCTGGAGAAATTCAGATTCTCCAGGAAAAGATTTTCTACTTTCATAGCTGGGCAGAACAAGCATTCCGCTAGAGCTCTCGGCCTGCAGTGCGGGAGGAGGCCACTGTCGTCAGCACGAGTTCCTAAGTCCTGTTTCCCTCCAGCACCTCACGTGTGCCTGGTGTCCCCGAGGCTGGGACATCTCTCCTTCAGTTTTCACAGAGGATGAACTTCCTGTCTCCCGCGGGGGTGGAGAACGGATTGTTTTCTGGACAAGTGGAGGAGGTGGTGGGGATGTCGCCTGTTTATCCCACCTCTCAAATTTCCCTGTGTCCTGACAGCCTGCCTCTCCGGGCTGTCCACAGTCAGGGCCAGTCTACCTGTATTGCTTTATTTCTACATTTATTTTCCAAAACCTCTGCTATCGTTAGGTAATTAGCTTTATTTACTATCTTTTCCCAGTCACAACTAAACTTTGAATCCTCTTGTTTCTCTGTTTCCAAAGGAACATTTTTCTATAAATTAAAACTACTGGATCACAGAGTAAAAATATTTGAAATAATGTGAAGCTTTTCAAACGCTTGAGCCACATTTTGCCAAATCCTAAATTTGTTATCCTCATCCACATCATATCCGCCACCACACTTGTCACCAGCATCATCATCGTCATCCGTTGGACACTTGCGGGGACCATGCTAAGCACTTTTCACTGTCATCTCATTTAATGCTCACGGTGATGGTGCGCAGAACACATGGTTAGTACCCCGACCGGCAGAGGAGAAAATGGAGGCTCAGAGAAGTTGAGTAACCTGTCCAGGGTCCCAGAGCTGGTAGGGGTGTCGGAGCGGGGATTCATACCCGGGTGTGAGTCCTGGCTCCCCACCCTGGGGCGCCCTGACTGCAGCTTCCCGGGTCTTGTCTGCAGGGCCTTTGGGAGTGAAGAAGTGTGCTCAAGTTAGCAGGCAGCATTGGCTTTCGCTAGGGGTCTTTGCTGATTCTGAGGACACTGTATTTTCTCTGAAGGAAAAATGATGAGTTAGTGTTCTCAAGCTCTGCCCTGCACCGTTATTCAATAGGAAAAAAAAAAATCTCTTCAAAGCTCCAGCATGTGGATAGTGCTTTGGTTTGGTTTGTAGGGTGGATGCAGGTTTCTCCTGCTTTGACTAATTCCAGTATTATTTCAAAGGGGATCTGAGAGGCAGCCCTTGCCCTTGAGGGCCTGTGCCTTATCACGTATGAGTGGTTCCCAGACGCTGTCTTTCAAATAGATGGGAACGGAATTCGGTCGGTGATATTATGTTCACTCCCGAGGCGGGTGGATGTGAGAGCTCTCCTAGGAGGCAGGTGGCCTGAATCTGCCCCTGGCTCAGACAGCCCTTTATTTTTCTCAACTATAAATAAAAGCACAATATGCCCCGTCTCTAGCTGTGTCACAGAAGCTCTACGTGAATAAGTAAGAGGATCTCTGAATTCGTCCGTTTACCCTCAAATCAGATAGGACAAAGACCAGGAATCATAATGATTGCCACATTGACACACTGAGGCAGAGCTTATGAGAAACTGTTCCTTTCTTTCTAATCTTCCTTTTGTCCACCTGTTCCTAGCTTTGAGCAGAGGTTCCTGGTGATGCTGGTGGTCCCTGCGTCTTTGGCACGCACATAGCCCACATCAGCTAACGAAGACCTTTATAAAGCGTGGAGCAGAAGCAGATTCCCATCGGCAGTACGGGTGGTGTGTGCGGAAATTTGCCAGAAGTGTCTTCCACTCTTGGGGCCCTTGACAACCGCCTGCCCTGCAATCAGCACCCCATGTACCCTCTTCATGGAGGGCATCTCACCCCACCTGGAGTGCTGCGCAGTCAGCTACCCCTCAGTGTTACCATGCAAAGCCCTGGAACCGAGGAGTTAATTAATCCTTCTTTGCTCGGGCCCGTGGGCCAAGATTTGGAATATGTATCTCAGGTCTTAGTTGCCTAAGTACAGTACGTGTGCTGGAATGTTTCAGGACTGGGAAAATGAATACTAGGTGCCCTTTTTATGCCAACAATGGGCATAAAAAGAATGAAATAAGAATGAGTGATAAGGGTGGTTTGCTATAATTGTCGGGAAGTAACTTCTTTTTTAAAAGAATGTGATGAGTACACATTTAGGTGTTAACATGGATTTAGGCCCTTTGGGATAGGCGATTAATTAGATTTGTCAAAATCCTTCTGAGATTAAATTTCTGTTAAGTGAAGAGACCCTGTGCTCCATGGATGAAACACTGGATTCACAGCCTGTCAAAACGGAGGCTCACAGTATCAGGACGTTTCCCTGACCCTCCTACCAAAATATTACGGATCCCCCTGCGTTATTTTGTACAGCACTTACCGCCTTCCATCTTTTTCTGTTTCATTTCCTGCTACATCTCCAGCAGCGGGAACAAGGCTAAGTTGAACCCAGTTAGTATTTACTGCATGAATGAATGAATGAGTGGGGCATTTTTGCCTTTAGCGTTTTTCATGCTTCTCACATTTATGTAATATCTCTGAGTTCCCAGTACTCTTTGTAATATCTATATCTAAACAGATGTCTCCTTTCCCCCCCGTGGCATGTATCATGGACATTTTTATATCCATAAGAAAAAGAGCGAAGAATTGTGTCACTCTGAATCGCATTCCCGTGCAGTTAGAAAAGTGCAAATGAAGTAGGAGGAAAGCTATCTTCAGCCAGGGGTGGGAAACCTTCATTTAAAACGGATAGTTTGAGCAGAGATGGGCAAGAACCTATAGGGGTTTCCTGGGGCTCCCCTCTGCAGTGAGAGACATAGCGTCATCTTTTCTTCCTATAACGTGTCAGATGTAAAAACAGCCAGGAAGGCAATCCCTGTGTTGTACAGAAAATCAAATAATAGAGATTAATAAAGGAAAAGTTCTTGTCTTCACTGGGTCCATCTCCATCCTGGGCCATCCTGCTCAAGAGAACTGTGTTAAGAAAGGTGTGTGTCCTGTAGCCTAACAATCAAAAGCCTAATAACCCAATTAACAAATGGGCAAAGGTCTTGAATAGACATTTCTCCACAGATGATATAAAAGTGGACAGTGAGCATATGACACCACTTACCATTAGGGAATCGGAGATCAGAGCCACAGTGCGATATCATTTCACACCCATTAGGATGGCTGCAATCAAAAAACGAGAAAATAAGTGCTGGTGAGAACGTGGAGAAATCGGAACCCTTGTGCTCCGTTGGCGGGAATATAAAACGGTGCGGCCCTATGGAAATCAGTATGGCAGTTCCTTGAGAAACTAGAAATAGAATTACTAGTTGCTCGAAAAATTAAAAATAGAGCTATCAGAGGATCCAGCAATTCCACTTCCACGAATATATCCAAAAGAATTGCAAGCAAGGTCTCGAAAAGATATTTGTGCACCTGTGTTTATAGCAGCATTATTCACAACAGCCAAAGAAAGGGTGGAAGCCAAAAACGTGCCCATCAGTTGGGTATGTGGCATCTGCATACAATGGAATATTATTCAGCCCTAAAGAAGAAGGAAGTTCTGGCACGTGCTACAAAGATGGATGAACCTTGAGGACGTTATGCTAAGGGAAATAAGCCAGTCACAAAAAGACAGATGCTGTGTGATTCCACTTAGGTGAGGAAGCTAGAGAAGCTGGATTCGCAGAGACAGAAAGTAGAATGGGGGTAAGCAGGGGCGGGGGCGGGGGGCAGTGGGGAGTTATTGCTTAATACAAAGTTACGGTTTTGCAAGATGAAAGAGTTCTGGAGAATGGCTGCACAGCAGTGCAAACGTATTTAAATAACGCCGTTGAACTGTACACTTGCAGATGGTGAAGTTGGTAGATTTTATGCTACGTATTTTACCACAATTAAAAATTAAGAAAGCAGTGAAATAAAATTTAAAAAGAGGGTAGTGTGTATCCTCCATACCTGTCTCAGTGCTAATTCAAGCCAAAGTGTATGCAAGCTGCTTTTTGTTTCCTGTTTGTTTTAAGTTTTTGTTTGTTTGTTTTTAAAGGATCACACTACATACATTACTCAGCAACTTGCTCACTTTTTTTTTTCTTTTTAATCCACACCATGGGCATTTTTCCAAGTCAGTGAACCTAGATCTGACTCACTTTCCTTTACAAGGTGACTCATTATCCTTGGGATGTGTGTACCGTGATTTATTTCATGTTTCCTTTTTCTGAGCCTGCAGGTTATTTCCAGTTTTCTTGCCACTACAAACAAGGCTGCAAAAAGCAGCCTCATTTGTATTCCCTTTCATAGGGATGCTGTGATTTCTGCTGAATTTCACAAATAATTGCCAGGTCAAGAGTACGGTCAGATTATTTTCTGCAAAGTTGAGAGCAGCGGCTACATTCACATCAGGCTTTACGGGAGGCCTTGCTCGCCAGCCTGCCTGCCGGGGCCAGATCCTGGGATCCCTGGGCGGACGGTGGCTCACTGCGACTTTTCAAACTTGTAGCTGTAAAGTTGAGTAGCTTTTACGCACTCGTTAGGTACTTGCATTTGTTTCTTGTATTTGAGAAAAGATAGGGAGTCTAAACGTGTCTTCTTTCCAGGTGAATAGCCACTTATATCAGCAGAGTTTATTAAGTCCTTTTTCCCACTAAATTAAAATGCCATAATCATATACCTCTGGAGATTTTCCTAGACTACTGATTGCATTGATTTATTTTTCTATCTCCGTGTCAGTGCTAAATTGTCTTGAGTATATAGAACCTTTATAGAAAATTCTAATGTCTCGAAAGGAAAATTCCTTGCCATTTTCCCCTTTTCAAAATTTTCTTGTCAATTCTCAGATGTTTTTACTTTCTCATGAAGTTTTCGACCATTTCGTTCAGTTATTGTAAGAAATCCAATTGAGGTTCTGATCACCTTTAGTTTTTTTTTGTTTATTTTAAGGTTGTCGTAGGAATTTTTTATTTTTTTAATTTAAAAAAATTTTTAAATTTTTTTATTTCAGAATATTACAGGGGTGCAAATGCTTTGGTGACACAATTGCCTTTGCACGAACAGAGGCAAAGTTACAAGCGTGCTCATCCCCCAGACAGTGCACCGCACCCATTAGGTGTCACTTTATCCATCCCTCTCCCCTTCCCACTTGCCTAATCCCCAATGAATTTTACTTCCATATGTGCCAATTAGTACCAGTTTAATGGGGAGTACACATGGTGTTTGTTTTTCCGTTCTTGTAATGGGCTCCAGCTCCATCCAGGTTAATACAAGAGGTGTTCCCCATTTTTTTACGGCTGAGTAACACCCCATTGTATACGTATATCACATTTTATTAACCCACTCATGTATTGGTGGATACTTGGGTTGTTTCCACATCTTTGCAATTGTGAATTGTGCTGCTATAAACATTCGAGTGCAGAAGTCTTTTATATAGAATGTCTTTTTTTCCTTTGGGTACATACCCAGTAATGGGACTGCTGGATCGAATGGTAGTTCTACTTTTAGTTCTTTGAGGTGTCTCCATACTACTTTCCACAGAGGTTGCACTAGTTTGCAGTCCCTGTGTATGAGTGTTCCTATCTCTCCGCATCCACACCAACATTTGTTGTTTGGGGACTTTTTGATATAAGCCATTGTCACTGGAGATAAGTCGTATCTCATTGTGGTTTTGATTTGCGTTTCCCTGATGATTACAGACGTTGAGCATTTTTTCATATGTTTGTTGGCCATTATTCTGTCTTCTTTTGAAAAGTTTCTGTTCATGTCCTTTGCCCACTTTTTAATAATGTTGTTTGATTTTTTTTATTGCTGATTTGCCTGAGTTCTCTATAGATTCTAGTTATCAGCCCTTCGTCAGATGTATAGCACGCGAATATTTTCTCCCATTCTGTGGGTTGTCTGTTTACTCTGTTGATTGTTTCGAGTTCTCTCTCCTAGACTTGATCCGGAGGTGAATATTCGTTTGCCGCTTCTGATCCTCTCTGCAAGAGCAAGTTGTGCAGTCTGCTTCCCGTCTGGCATCTTGTCCCCTATTTTAAATAACAGTTACAAAATAGCACGCAACCGCACTTTTGGAAAAATCAGATAATTTATATAAAAATAATCAGTTAGCTATAATATTATGCAATGAAACTGTCAGATTATATGACTGAAAACTATGAAATGGTTTGAGGAGGGGTCTGGGAATGTAGAATAATACTGATTTTTATCTCGTATATCAGTTGACTAATGTTTAAAACTACTGATAATGGATCAGTATAGGTTCAAGAGGTTTTTTTTTTAAGTGTCAAAGCAATCACAAGCAAAATGAGCTTTTTTGTGTTTTTATTGAAAATTTTAAAAATTAAGATACAGGTTGGGCATGGTGGCTCATTCCTATAGTCTCAGTGCTTTGGGAGGATAAGATGGAAGGATCACTTAAGGCCAAAAGTTTGAGACCAGACTGAGCATCATAGTGAGACCCCGTCTCTGCAAAAAATAAAAAATTAGCTGGGTATGGTGTCATGCACCTGTAGTCCCAGCTACTCGGGAGGCTGAGGCAGGAGGATCGCTTGAGCTGAGGAGTTTAAGATTACAATGAGCTATTATCGGGCCACTGCACTGCAGCCTAGGCAATAGAGCAAGAGCTTGCCTTTAAATAAATAAATAAAATAAAATCAAGATGTAATTCACATTCTGTAGAACTCACCTTTTTTAGTGCATAGTTCTGTACATTTTGACAAACTCAGCCATGTAGCTATCACCCTAATCAAAATCTCCCCAAACTGTCCCTATACCTCTTTGTAGTCAACTCCCCTAGCCACAGCCCTCGACCATCACTTATCTGTCTTCCTCCCCTAGAGTTTCGCCTTTTCTAGAATGTTCTATAAATGGAGCCATACAGTATGTATGTATCCCTTTGAATCTGGCTTCCTTCCCTTCATACAATTCATTTGCGGTTCATTCATGTTGTGTGTATCTGTTGTCGTCCTTTTTATTCCCGAGTAGAATTCCAGCGTAGGGATGGACCACAGCTTGTTTATTCATCCTCTCGCTGAAGGACGTTTGGGTCGTTTCCAACTTCTGACAAGTAGGAATAAAGCCTCTCTATACAGAGAATGACCTTATTGTATTACCAGAAGGGGAAAAAGGAAACCAGAGTCCACAGAGCAAGAGATGGGGAAAAAAAAAAAAAAACTAAACAAAAGATAAACAAGAAAGCACAGAAAATAAAAGCATAAAGGGAGATGGCAAAAATGAGATTTTTAAAGACATTTTTTAAATTTTCAAATATTTATAACAATGACAATACTGTTAAATGACCGAGAATGGCGGCGGGGGGGAAATGGCTTTAAGATTAGGCAACTAACTTTACCTGTCCTGCAGTTTCTTCCAAGGGCCAAAGAACTATCAAGACAGAGAAAACTTGGAATCAGCCCTAATTGTCAGGGCACGTTCTCTGCCAGTGATGTACAGACAGAGCCTGACCAAAGGGTGCTGCAGGAACACTCTGCTAAGGGGGAAAATATCTTACAATTTCGGCGAGCAGAAACTAATCTTTGCCGGTCCTCTTCTGTGACCGTTGGGCAGGCAGCCCTGTTCAGGAAACTCCGTGTCAGGGAGACGACAGCTCCCAGGTCCTTGCCAGATGCGAGCCTCTGGTTGTGGGGTGTCACTTTGCATGGAGCGCCAGGAAGGGACCTGGGCAGGTCACATCGCACAGCAAGTTGTATTGATTAAGCCCTACATTAGGTGGATTAGGCTGAGGTTGTAATCCGTCAAAGGCTGGGACCATCAGGGCGAGCTCGTGGCTGAGTTAGCCTTTTGTAAATTGAATTCCTGGATAGGATTTGGTCCAGTGGAGGAAAAGTAGAGAGGGTTACTCCAGCAAGGAGATTGCAAAAAAAAAAAAAAAAGGCTCAGGAATAAGCTTTGAAAGTTCCTTAGTCACAGCATCGGTAGAAAATAGGAGACTATTGGAAGATGCTTGAGCTGGGGCGTATGACCTTATATGTCGTGTTCAAAGAGTGTTAGACTGGCAGGAGAATGCAGAGCAGTGTCCGAATACCAAGACTAGCTGGCTCTTCTCGTGCCAAGTGTTTTCGAAGCACTAATTAATCTCCACGACAAGCCTGTTGTTGTTTGTCTTGTCTGCACATGAGAAGAGCGCAGAGGCGAGGCGACCCGGTCAGTACCCAATCTGGGTTTTAGATGAGGAAGGAAAGATGAAGGTGGTAGGAACGGAGATGGAGAATGGCGATCCTAAGAGGGCTCTGTAGTCCTGTAACTGAAATAGACCCATCTTGAGTGGCTTGGGTTTTTTTTTTTTTTTTCCTCCTCACCTCGTCTATTCTCTGATACTGTAAAAACAAACAAACAAACAAAAGCCCTGTAAGACAGGGAGTGGTTTAGGGAGGTGAATAAGTGTGATACAGTGTGTGCCCTTTTGGTGGTACAAGATCTTAGCCTCCTCTGTTTGTGGTTCCCAGAGAAGCAGCAGAAATTGCAACTGTCACACCTTCCATTTGGAGCCAGTACAGCTCCTGAAGGCCACTGCCTACCAACGAATTCATTATATTGGAATATAACATGCCCGTGTGGAAGATCAAGAAATTGATCTTGTATCAAGTATTTTCCACTACTTTTAGAGTGGTTTTTATTTTTAAACTCCAGAAAACAAGCAAGTTTAAATTTCTGGTTGGAAAAATGTTTCCCTCCCCGACCCCCACCCAGAACATTTAGATTGTGTTGTAAGTTAGGTTGTTACATTTTATGGACTGTGTTTTCTTTTTATGAGCATGCATGCCCCAAATATTTCATTGCTTTGGGGATAATTCGAGAGGCATGTTGAAATTGTTAAACTTTCCCACTCTATTTTTGGTATTTTCAAGCGTGTTTGAAAAGAAAGTGGAGTTCAGGTGAATTGTTTAAACTGTATTGGGATTGTAATCAAATTCAATCTGTGAAATTTAGATTTTTTTCATTTCTTCTGAAATTAAATCATAGAAACGCTTTATTTACCTCTCTTTAGGGGAAGGGATGAGATTGAGAAGAATTTTCCATATCTTTGCATTGAATTGATTGCAACTAATTGTATTTTTGAGCAGAAAATTTTATTTGGTTGCTAAAATTACATATATGAAGAAGATACATTATCAGAGGGTTACTTCCTCACACTACACAGTCCTGATGTTTGATTGCTTCATTCACTCCGTTGCATAGATGGCAATTGGTCATTTGTTTATATTCCTCCACTGTTTTCACTATTTACTTTAGAAGTATAATTTAATACAGAGTGGAATTTATTATAAAGATAACCTATGTGGCTCTTGAAAAAAATTGTTCCAGTTCACTCATCCCAGACCACTTCTAACTAGCTGTATGATCTTGAGCAAGCTACTTTATTTTGGTTGTAGTTTTCTTATACATGAAAAGAGCAATTTGGATGTCTTCCAGTTCTAAAGGTCTCTAAAAGTAAAAAAAAAAATAATGTTTTGTGGCATTCACCAATTTTTTTTTTTTTGAGCATTTGTGTTGGTAGTGAATCCAAAGCCAGACACAGTGGTGCATGGCTGTAGTACCAACTGCTTGGGAAACAGAGGTGGAAGGTTTGCTTGAGCCCAGGAATTCGAGGCCAGCCTGGGCAACATAGTGAGACCCTATCTCTTAAAAAAAAAAAAAAAAAAAAAAAAGAATCTGAAGACCTGGTAGTTTTCAGTCTCAGATCTACTGCTCCCTGACTTAGCGGCAATAATGTATACCCAGGGCTATGTGCCAGGCGTGGATTTAAGTGCTTACATTTATTATCCCTTAATTCTCAGAAGAACCCTATGTGAGATGCTGTAATTATACCTACTTTACAGGTGAGGGAATTGAGGCACCGAAGTTAAATTACCTTCAGTAAGAATCAGTAATTACAGAGCCAGGATTTGGACACACATAGTCTGAACCAAAGCTGGAGTGATTAACAATTATATAATACTGCAGACCTCTTAGTCTCTCAAAGATTATGTTTCTTTATCTGTAAGACAGAGCCCATGCTGCTAGCTCTTTCTTCTTTGCTGGTTTGGATGAGGCTCACATAGAGTAATGAAGAGGTTTTGAAGTGTCGTCGCCGAGTCAGGAGCATCGGTGGTATCTGGGAATCTGCTACAAATGCACATTTTTGGGCCCCAGTCTGACCTGTGGAATCAGAATCTAACCTGCTCTGGGGTTGAGAACCAGCAATCTGTGTTTTAACGAGCTCCCGGTGTGATTTCGCTGAGCCACTTGAATAACACGTGAAGGTGTGTATTAACCTGCAGTAAGTTATGTCAAACAGATGTTTTTTGTCATTATAATCCTCCCGCCCAATACATATGTGCCTGCATAGCTGTCTAAGTGGCTTTTGTTGTTTTAATTAAATATGGAATGAGTAAAGAATAATTATAGCATCTGTGAAGAGTATAAAGAAAAATGATAATAAAAATATCCACGTATCCACATCAAATGAATTGCACAAAGAGATGCTCAGTACATTAGTCCCGTACTCACGTTCTTCTCTAGATGTCTGACGCCCCAGCCCCACCCTGGGTGTAAAAAATCCTCAAATTAGCGTATTTTGTTTCCTTGATTTTTTTTCTGTAGTTTTATGCACACACACATCTTTGAAAAATTCAATTTGCTTAGTTTTACAAGGTTTTGAATTTTATTTAAAGGCATCAGCCTATATATATTTTCCTATGATTTTTTAAATTTACTCAACATCTTTGTTAGCGTCAGGCATGCACTCATTTTCCCTGCCGGATAGTATTCTATGTTTGAATATGCCGTAGTTCATTTCTTCATTTTCTATTCAGTGGATATTGGGTTGACTCCAGGTTTTGCTATTACAAACACTACTACTATGAATATATATTCCTGTGTGTATTTCCTGGTACCCTTGTACCAGGGTTTCTCTAGGGCACTCATTTTCAGGCTATGTCACCTGCAATGAATTCATAGGGAGAAATGCACTTTTCATCATAAGCAAGGATTTCATATTGCTTGTGGTAGTATAGAGAAATACAATGGGTTTTTACATAATAATGGGGCTTGAAACCTCCCTTAAAAATTACCTATTAGTTGTAATAACGCTTTCTGTAACTGCCTTAAGATTTTTCTATATAGATGATCCTGTTATTTCTCATAGACACAGTTTGTTAGCCTTTCCAATTAGCAAGCCTTTCCTTTTTTTGACTTATTGCGCTAGGTAGAACCACCATCAAAGTGTGCAATACACGTGACGTGAGCAGACATCCTGGCCTGTTCCTGGTATCAAGGGAGCACATTTAATATTTAACAACTCAGCCTCCTGTTAACCATAGGTGTGTCATGGATGCTTTTTATCACGTTGAAGTTCTTCCTAGTTAGCTAAAAGCACAGTTTTTTATTGTAAATGGATATCGGATTTTACCAGATGCCTTTTCTGCATCTGTTGAGATGGTCACATGTCTTTTTTTTTTTTTTCCTTTTTGCATCTCAATATGTTGGATTGTGTTGATTTTTTAATGTTCCTTGGATTATTTAGAGGTGTGTTGTTTACTTTCCAAATATCTTGGCATCTTCTAAGCATCTTTCTGTTACCAATTTTTAATTTCATCCTGTTGTAGTCGTAGACCATGCTTTGCATGATTTGAATCCTTTTAAATTAGTTGGGACTTGTTCTGTTTCCTGATTTGTGTCATTTCTGGGTCTTGTTCTAACATTCTACTAAATACGAGTGATATTTTCCTTCCTCTTTGCGTGCTTGGTGATCTTAAACCAGATGTCAGACCTCGTGAGTTTTTATCCTGTTGGGATTTTGAACCTTATTCTGGGACGTTGTTAAGTTATTGGGAAACTTTTATACTCTTTCAAGGTTTAGCATTTAAGCTGTGCCATGCAGGAGCAATACAGCTTTTAGTCTAGGGCCAGTTTGGCTGCGTGTCTTGGTCCATTCAGGCTGCTATCATAAAGTACCATAGACTGGGTGGCCTATACACAACAGAAATGTATTTCTCACAGTTCTGGCAGCCGGGAGTCCAAGATCAGGCTGCCAGCGTGGTCAGGTTCTGGTGAGAGCCCTCTCTCTTCTGGGTTGCAGACTGCCAGCTTGTCACTGTGTCCTCAAGTGGTGCAAAGTGGGCAGGCAGGCTCTCTGGGGTCTGTTTTATAAGGGCACTAATTCCATGCATGAGGGCTCCACCCTCAGGACCTAGTTACCTGGCAGAGGCCCCACCTCATAATGCCATCCCACTGAGCATTAGAGTTCAACATGTAAGTCTGGGTGGGGACACAAACCTTCAGTCATAGCCCTGCACCGCCGAGAACTCAATACCCACATGCCACAAGGCTTCTGAGCCCTGGACTGTGAACTGTTCTCAGCCCGGTGTGAGGGTTGGGAGCTGTTTCCCTTGTTCTTTTCCAGTGGTTTTTTCCTTCCTATACCTGTGCTGACCAGCGCTCAGCTAAAGATTTGAGGGGAACCTTCTGTACGTCTATGGCACTCTCTCTCCATGCCGCCCTCTTCTTGTTCTCTGTCCTGCCCCTTCTAGCCACCGTGCCCTGAACTCTCAGCCCTCTCCTCATCTCAGGGTGACCACTGGCTCCCTGCTCATAAGCCTGGACACTCCGGCCAAGAAGTGAGCAGAGGCCGCCGCAGACTGGCCTCGTGAGTTTCTCGTCTCTGGGGCATCACGCCCCACGTTGCCTGTGTTTACCCCCTGAAAACCAGTGTCGTGTATTTTGCCTAGTTTTTAGTTACTTAAAGCAGGATAGTTCATCTGGTCCACGAGGGCTGTGAGTGGAATTGAAGTATGTATTTTTCACAAAGAAAAATAGTCCAGAGGCATACTGATATTTCCAATTCAAACAGATTGTCCCAGAGGTAGTTAACTTTTTTGGCTTTGTATTTGTCTTTGATACTGAAAAAAATATTGGTTCCAAAGTTGTTACCATTTATTGCTCATTTTTACGTGTCATCTCATTTTATTCTTACAAGAATCGTAAGAAGCAGGTAAAATACCAATTCACTTTATAATGAGAAATTTGAAGCCTGAAAGATTAAATCGCTTGCCTGGAAGTCCGGGATGGTAGTTTTTTTTTTTTTTTTGCCAAGCTATTGAAAGTATCTTCAATTGACATGATTATTATTTCACCTTGGTCAGTTTTCACCTTAATACACGCACACACACGCACACACACACATGCATGCACACACGCACACACTAAGCTTCCATGTCCTTACTAATTAATTGATTAACTTTTTTGCAACTCAGCACCCTTGCTGGCCTTGTCCAGTACCATGGATTTAAATGCCATCTACACTGTCATGATCTCTACATTTATTTAAATATTCAAAGCCTTTGCATGTAATCAACACACGCACACGTACACACAAACACACATGCTGTCTCAGTGTCTCTGTGTTGATGTCTAACAAGCCAAAACCAAACTCGACACTTCTCCTCTAAACCAGCTCTCCCTAGATCTTCCCCCCTTTTCCGTGACTGCAACTTTCCTTATGCCCCAGGCACGAGCAAGGCTCCCTGCAAAGACCACCTGACACTCTGTCACCACACCCCACAGTCAGGTCACCCTCAGCTTTCCAGAACCTCCTATGACACAGGCAGGCAGGACACACAGCCGTGCAATCTCAAGGGTCCACACATAGCGAAGACAGCTGGGGGTTAGCAGGCCTCCCACCCCTGACCCACAGACAAAAGCTTCCTACGCCTTGGCCCCTACAAGCAACAGGAGTCCCTGGAAATTCCCAGACACACCCCAGTGTTCTAAACCACAGCCTGTCGTCCCAACCCATGGCAGAGGAGACCTCCTTTCCAAGTAAACCTGGCCTGCTATCCAATTAATTAAATGCTCCTTTCGCAACAGAGATGGGCCATGTCCTCATTTATGAAACAGGAGATTTGACCAAATGATTTCCCAGATCCTTCGGTTTCTAGATTTTTCCACAGCTGTCTGGCTGTTCTCATTCTACCTTCCCTCCTGGCCATGTGCGTGTACATTCTGTTTTCCCACTGCAGTTTCAGTGGTGCGGACAATACCATATCTGAAGTTGGGATTCATGGTAAGACCCTCCTGAGTGAGATCCAAGGGGTTCAGGGAGTCCGGCCAGAGTCTGTCCTCAGACGGGCCCAGGGCTGACAGCTCTGCTGAGAAATAACCCTACGTCAGAAGCAGCTGCTGTTGCAGTGACGTTGTCAGGTGGAGGTTTTCAAATTTGTGGGTTTTGCAACCTGGTTGAGGATCATTCTTTATCTCAGTGAAACGTGTTTAGTCTCAGATTCACATATGCATGGAAAAAACAGTCCATGACATTTTGGATTCTAATATAAAGATACTTTTTCTAGCTTCCACAGTAATCTCTGGCATTTATCTCAGATTCTCTATTCCTCAGTTACGACTTCTGTTCATAACTTAGATGCAGGAAACTTGACAAAATCTTAGATGTGACCATCTTAATCTTAGATCTGTTCAATTTTTATTTAATAAAGGCATCTACCAAGAAGAACGGGCAGTAAGAAAATGGTTTAATGTACTAAAATATTCCCCAACTCTGGTGCTACTGCTTGGAGGAGCCCTGTACTTCGCTGCCTGCAATAAAATTGCTTTGCTCTCTTCAAGGTCACCTGTATTTCATTGTCCAGCCAACCGTGACCTTGGAAGGACCGTTGAAGCTAACTTGTTCTGTGTCTGCATTCTTTCCTGATTCACCGTTTCCGTTGAATGACTTTCACTGGCTTATTGATGAGGGGAGAGTGTCCATCTTTGAGGGTACAGGTGCCACCATGCCCAATGTGGGGAGTGGGCCAGGATAAGAGAGGGGAAGGTGACTGCCCTTTAATGCCTGGGACTCCGTACACATTCTCCTTTTTGGGCATCATAAAACCATATGAAGAATATACAGTTGCCTCCACTTTTTAGATGGGGAAGCTGTTAGGGGGGGAGAAAAACCAACCCCCTGTATTTGTAGAACACAGACTTTTTGTTCCGTAATTTTGAATTGCCTTGTTTTCGCTTTCCTCTTTTTTTTTAAAAAAACATTTCATGTAAATTAAATTTCCTATTAATGTCAATGAGATGGCTTATAAGTAATTATTTGTTACTAGTGAGTCAGTCAATAAACTATAGTTGAGTTTATATCTGAGAAATATTTCAAGTTCAAGATATTTACCTATTTCATCCACAAATATATGTAATCCTTAAGATATAAATCTCTAAATAATACCCAGTAAATAGGTCGTGAAATCTTCTGTTCTCCTAAATGGTCTGGAAAGTAAAGTTAAGAATCCTGTAAGAGCTTGTTCTTGGGGAAGACTATTGGAAAGAAGTCCTGGCCCAATATCCCTGGGGCCTGGATAGGTCTGAGCAGAAAGGCAGCATAGTGGTCATCTCATTACAGAAAAACTGGTTTGGAATCTACTTGTAATTATTGACGTAAAACCACAGATTTTTGCTTCTAAGTATCATACCTACTGTTGAATATGACTCTCTACTCCTTGTAGTATCATGTAGTTAAAGAGGAAAAGAGAATGAAAATCTGCTTGGCCTTCTATGGTGTCACTGCATTAAAGCAGTGGTCCCCAACATTTTTGGCACCAGGGACTGGTTTTCATGGAAGACGATTTTTCCATGGACCAGTGGGGGCCAGGGAGGGTGGTTTGGGGATGATTCAAGTGCATTCCATCTCTTGTGCAGTCAGACCTTTGTGCTAATGATGATCTGTGTTTGCAGCTGCTCCCCAGCGCTGGCATCACCGCCTCGGCTCCACCTCAAGTTTTCAGGCATTAGATTCTCATAAGGAGCGCAACCTGGCTCCCTCGCATGCGCAGTTTATAGCAGGGTTCACGCTCCTGTGAGCATCTAATGCCCCCGCTGATCTGACAGGAGACGGAGCTTATGCGGTGATGTGAGCGATGGGCAGCGGCTGTAGATACAGGTGAAGCTTCACTCCCTTGCCCACTGCTCACCTCCTGCTGTGCGGCCTGATTCCTAACAGGCCACGGACCAGTACCGGTCCTCAGCCCCGGGGTTGGGGACCGCAGCATTAAAGCCAAGATGCAAATCAAAGATGAGTTTATGCCTCTTTAGTATTTGTAGAATTAATGTCTGAAACTAGGCAGGTCAAGATAATAATGGAAAAGAATAAATGTAGTCATCTTTTAAATACTCTGAATAGCATACCACTCATATTGGGACCCCGTTCAATGTTTATTAGATCTCTCTGTTGTAGACTCTGTCAGAGGACTAATAAAAATGGAATGTTTTAGTTATTCTTCAGGGGATTGTAAGTTGAGGATTCACGAAAGAATCTCATTCATTAGAAATATTCATTACTAGTGGCCCACAGACTTTGCATCTTCAAAACTGATCCTCCGTTGGCAGCCTGGAGGTCTGTTCTGTTGGTTTCTTATTGCGTAATCCCAGAACTTCAACTTTCTTCTCTCACAGAAGCCTGGTTTCAACGAAGGAGCCAAATCAAGGATTCGGTAAAATGCAAACTGTTATGTCTCGCCTCTGCAAAATTATACTTTCCTGTTAACGAACAGTAAGCTACGCAGGGAAGAACTCCAGCAATCCGTCTTTCCCCTCGTTGCGCTTAGTATGGGCAGCAGCTCCCTGTACTTGTTTAATTTTTACAGTCAAAACAAGAGATTGCGGCGGTGCCTGCTCGTTCAAAAATGGTACAACACGTTTCTTTTGCCTCTTATCATCACCCCGTGCACGGAAGACATTAGAGTCACAGGGGCCTTTGGAGCCAACCCCATTTTACAGATGAGAAACCGAGGCCCAGACTCAGCAACTCATTCAAGTTCATGCAATGTGTTGTAAGTGGTAACGTTGAGTCTTGAATTTCATTTTGCTTAACTCGAAGGTCTTCCTTGGTTTCCCTTTTCTCTAGCTTTCTCTGTAACAGTTATTCATGTTTTCGGGAGAAAATACGGCCCGTGGAGAACATCAGTTGCATTCCTATTCTTGAAATTGCACCGCACTGGCCGGCAACACGATCACCAGTCACTGGTTTTATGATAATGCTTGTTTTTGCAAGTAGGATTCTCATTTAATGAGAGAAATCTAGGCACTTCTCTTTGTTTCTAGGATATTCCAGGGCATTCACCTTCACCATTACGGACCAGCCTGGTGAAATGTGGTGAATGGACCGTCTTTAGGAACAGCCTTGCTGCTCACAAGCTGGGTTTAGCCCATCTGAATCTCAGCTTCCTCGTTAAATAACATGGCACCTGCATCTGCATCATACAGTTACTAAGATATATCGCATATAAAGGGACACTATAAAACAGAAAGGGAATATGAGGTGTATTAAGGTGAGGGATATGGAGGGCAGGCCACTAAGTGAAAAGCGGAATGAACAGGTGTTGGCTGTAGGTCATTGGAAATCTTGTTTGTACTTCTGCCCAGAGACGTGAGACAGATTGTACAAACGTCCTCTACGTGGTGACTTCTCACTGTGGTGGAAGGCGGCATTGAAGGGATGTGCTTCCTACATGAATCTCTTGTAAGCTTAGGTTGGAAAGGCAGATTCTGTCTTGTGATGTTCAGAAAGTGGCCGGGGAAGTGATTTTAGTATCCCTTTCTTGAGTGGTGGGAAACCACAGCTGCCTCTCCACGAGAAAGCAGAAGTGTGTTTGAGTTTGGGGAAGGAGCGGTGAATAACATTTCGGTGTATTTTGTAGAAGGGATAAAAATATTATTTAAAAAAATAGTTCTTTTCTAAAGTCATTATCAGAAGTACCTTCTTTGGGTTTAAGCTTGCGCCTTGTAATGAGAAAGACACAAAAGTCACGTGTAATCAGGTCTCCATTCGTGGGGGCGGGGCTCCTTCTATAAATAGTTGTTGGCAGACAATTGCACAGGATTGTCTGTGATTAAAAACCCAAACTGTGCTGGAAGGAAAAATTGTTGTGGGATGCCAGAGAAGAAAGAGCCATGCACGTAACAGGGAGCCAGTAGTCACTTGATGAATTGGATTGTGGATGAGAGATTTGGATTGCTACAAAGCCAAGAATGGGCTGTTGTTCTAGGCAGGGACAAACCACGGGTTGAGGCCAGAATTTAGGGGAGAATATACGAGTCATGACTGGAAAAGGGGTTAGAATTTGGCAGATGGTAGAGACAAACGTGGATAATTAAGTCTGGGAGAACTTTTGGAGCACTTTGGGTCAGGCTGAGGGGTCTAGATTTGAAGGAAACATGTTGGTCTTTGGTGCATGCGTGCATGTGTGTGTGCATGTGTGTGTCATGCGTGTGTGTGTGCATGTGTCATGCATGTTTCCAATAGTCCTTGGTAGGTTTTTGTGCTTGGAGATAGCAGTGCTGATGCTGCCTTTGAGAGCTTCTGCTTGGTTTCCCAATGACTAAGAACTAGTAAGAGATGAAGCTTGGTCATACAGAACACTGTGTGACACAGTGACCTCATACTTCCTGTTTCCATCCGAGAGGGGGTCCGGTGGAAGGAACCGTTTTAGCAGAAGGCAGAGAAGGGGGGACTAGCGGGCGTCATGGATGTAAAGTTTGCATTTCTGTAGAAAACCAGCCGCACTCTTAGCAGGCAAAACATTCGAGAACCGGCAGTCAGATGAAGGAGTTGGACTTAGTGGAATAGCAGCTGTGGCCCAGGGACCCATGAACAGGTCCAGGAATCGGGAAGTAACTCTTCTTTCCCAGTCTTGTACAATTTCACTACTTCACCAGGCAATCCTTTTTTGGAATTCATAGTGTAGACCAAAAGCTCAATAGGGAAATAAATTCCATCATAAGTTGTCCCGGCTTTTGTGCCAGGACTACAGAAGGACACTGTGTGGATGACTTCCTTCATAAAGGAGAGGCCACTTGGAAAGAGGTGGGGGGACACGTGTTCCTTCCCATTCACAAATAAATTGGGACATAAGCCACCCTGCAGGTGTCAAATGCACTCCGGGAAGAGCATGGAGCACCCGCCACTGGCAATGACAGGGACACTTTTCTTTCCTAATTAGGAGCAGGATTTTGTTTTTGTGATGGTGGGCTATGCGGAGGGATTGAGTGACCATCCTCATGTGCTCATCAGGCTTGCAGAGACAGGGAGCAGGTGTGGGTTCCTTGGGTCATCACATAAATAGCTAGAGCTCAACCTCCAAGGTGGTTCTTTTTCCCTGGAAGGATGCCAATCACTCATCAGTACAGTGAGGGCAAGAAATAAATCTACTTTAAAAAAAAAAATTTCAAACCCCAGCTTCCTTGAAGGTCCCATAAAATCCATACAGTTTAAGTATCTAGTTCAGTGATTTTTAGTAAATTTACAGAGTTGTGTAAATATCACCACAATCCAGTGTTAGGATGTTTCCGTCTCCCCAAAAAGCTCCCTGGTGTCCGATGTGCCCAATCAACATTCCCACCGCAGCCCCAGGCAGCCCATAATCTGCTGTAACATCTCTCACAGGTTTGCATATTCTCCATGTTTCAAATACATGAAGTCATAAAATATGTGGTCTTTTGCATCTGGCTTCTGTCATTTAGCGACGTGTTTTTGAGGTTCATCCACATCGTAGCATGTGTCTATATTCCATTCCTGTTTGTTGCTGAGTAGTATTCCACTGTGTGGATAATGCCATATTGTATCGTCAGTAGATGGATTGTTTCCATTTTCTGGCTGTTGTGAATACTGCTGCTGTCCTGGTTTATGGTGGCTGCTGTAACAAAGACCACAAACTCGATGGCCTAGAACAAGAGTTTATTCTCTCATGGTTCTAGAGACCAAAATTCGGAAATCACGGTGTGGACAGGGCTGTATTCGCTCTGGAGGTTCTTGGGGGGATTCCGTTCCTTGCTTCATGTAGCTGTTGGTTGCTGGCAGTCTTTGGCTTGAGGTCCCATCGTTCCAATGTCTGTCTCCATCTTCTCACTGCTTTCTCTCCGTGTGTCGGTCACAACTCCCTCCGTCTCTCTCGTAACCATATGTGTGGTGACATTTAAGGCCCCACCCTGACAGTTCAGGAGAGGCTGCCCCCCTCTCAAGATCCTTTAACTTACTCAGCTCTTTGCCATATAAGATAACATGCACGGGTTCCCGGGATTTGATGTGGGTATCTTTCGGGGAGCCATTTTTCAGCTGTGAACATTCACAGAAATTTTTTTTGTGTATGATTTCATTTCTCTTTGTAGATACCTAGGAAAGGATTGGCTGGGTTGTGTGGTAAATTGATGTTTAACTTTTTGAGAAATCACCAAACTGTTGTAAGAAGGGGCTGCATCGTTTTACGATCCTACCAGGAATGTACGAAGGTTCTAGTTTCTCCGCATTCTTGCCAATTGTCTACCTGTTTTAAAAATCATAGCTATTCTAGTGGGTGTGAAGTGGTGTCTCGTTGTGGTTTTAATTTGCATTTCTCCAATGACTAATAATGTTGACTATCTTTTCATGTGCTTATTAGCCATTCGTAGATCATTTTGGTAAAATATCTGTTCAGAGCTCTTGAGTATCTTAAGGTTGGGTTGTCTTCCTCTTTTTGAGTTATGAGCTAGTCTCCTGGTTTCCACACCCAGGCCCAGCCATTGCCAGTCTTAAGGACAGCGGTGGCTGCGGTCACTGTGATGGGGAAGTGTGAAGGTTGCTTGGTTCCCGGGTGGCCTTGGGCTGGGGCAGGCGCCATTCTTGCATTGCGCCATCCCTGCCTTGCGCCCCGTGCCAGTCTGTCACGGAGGGTAGATGGGACTCACAAGTGGCCTTTTGGCCACCAGATGCTGTGTCAGGGAAGCCTAGAGATGGCTCCCCTATGGCCTAGAGATCATTAGCCCAGTGGTATTGTAGGCTGGCTATTATCCAATGAACAAGGGCGCCGACCAATAGACCCCACAATGTATTCTCATTGTAGCCTGGTTTCTTCTTTCCTGGTGCTTATCGCAATTTTAATTACATAGTTATTTCTGTGATTATGTGTTGAATATCTTTCTCCCTTACACTAGACCTTAAATTCCCTGGGGACAGGGGCCGTGTCTATGTGATTTGTCACTCTGTCACTGGTCTCTAACGCAGTACGTGATCCATGGTAGGCAGACGATCGATATTTGTTGGGTCGAGGAAATGGGGTCCCTTCTCTGCTTTACAGTGGGTAATTCACATGAAATTATTAACTTGTTTGCTAACCCCTGAGTGTGCTACTTAGTGACATACATTCTAATTTCCCCCTTTTATTTCTCATTTCCAGCGATCTATAACTACAATGCTTCTCAAGATGTGGAGCTCTCCTTGCAGATCGGCGACACAGTTCACATCCTGGAGATGTATGAGGGTAAGTCCGGCTGGCCTTCTGCCAGCCCGGGGCAGGGGCAAAAACAGTGGAAGTTACTTATTGACAAAGCACTTAGAGTAAAACATCAACACGCTTTACTTCCTGAAGCTGCGATAGTAAAAATCCAGGAAGTACTTGGGTGACACAATTTTGTGCTGAGGGTGATTTCGAAACAGCCAGCTTGAATGCATGAGTGCAGACGTGCACAGACGTGGGGGTCAAGACACGTGGACGTGTGAAGGACGCTGTCGTACTGCCGCAGAAGGGGTGCAGAAGGATCAGCTACAGAGCTGGCTCACGGGAGCGGCGTGCTTGGAACGTGGGGTTTGCGGTAGCTCAGAGGAAATGTTGCGGGTTAAGGATCTCTTTCTACTCAGTACTTAACATTGCCAGGTTGGGGGAAGAAATGAGGGAGAGAGCCTTCCTGGGGTTGCTGTGATTCTTTCAGAGAATTAGGTCAAGACTTAAGCAGGTCCAGAAAACCTACTTGTCTGCTCCAACTAGGTCGGACGAGGGTGGCGGTTCCGTTAACCCGTTCGTGGGCTGTAGGGCAGTGCTTAGGACCGCCTGTTTGTCTGCAAAGCATTTGCATGGCTGCACCCACCCTGGGCTTCTAGCTGCAACTCAGGTTCTCTGAATCCTAGGAGGCGGCTTCCTCCACGTAGCCACATTGCTAATCCAAGCCCCCAGAGCGCAGTAAAGCATATTCAGGCCACTGAAGTTGGGGATCAAAGCCAAGAGTAATCTTTAGGGGCCCAGTTATTCTCTCTGAAGGATGGCGTGGCAATGAGGTGGAAGCAGAATCTAGGCAGAATCTACAGGGACTCTGCATTTGCAGGGTCCGGCCCCCCATGTAAATGCTGGTGATGGTGGAACGGCAAAGGTGGTCCTCCAGGACCCCACGCGGGTTCCTAGGACGGGACAGGATGATGCAGGATGAGGAAGGGGAGATGGGAAGGCAGGAGGAAAGGAAGCCGGGTTTGGCCGTAGAAAAGCCAGGTCATCTGCCTGTCTGCACAGGAGACTCTGTTTTTGTTGCTGCTTCTCGTTAGTTTTTGGCAGAGGGTTGGGGTTTCGCATTATCCATTTCCCTTCCGCGCAACTCAGTGCAACCGTATAGGTCCCAGGGGCCGGTGGAAGACAGAGACGGCTGTGTGCACGCTTCCCTTTCCATTCTCTCTCTGCTGCTTTCACCAATCATCATCCCAGGCCCAGCCAAGCATTGATTGTAAGTCACCGAGACAGTCTACTTATCTTCTGGGGACTCTTTCGCTCATGAAAACCACAGTCCCCTCCAGCCTCACGAGGTCATACCTCTTTGTCCAGGGGTGAGGGAAAGCGGGGGAGGGGGGGAGCAGATTAACCCACTCTGTCTAGCCTCGACAGTGGACATACATTTTCCTGTTGTGCAAGTGAAAAGCTTATGTTCGATTTTTCTAACTTCTCCGTATGGGCTTGGAAAGAATGTATGTTTAAGGGACATTCAGTACAAAGTTCTATGTACGATAATTAGGTTCAAATCTCTTAGTCACTTTTCAGATTTGTTGCATGCAAACATTTTTTCTGCTTTTTCTGTTACTGATGGAACTCTGCTAAATCTTCCACCGTGACTCTAACTTGTCTGTGCCTCCTTACAGTAATGTCAGCTGTTTGCTTTTATGCATTCTGAGACCTGCTGAGAGGTGCCTACCGTTTTAGAATGGTTACGTTAAACAGGTCCAGCTTTTCATTTCTGTTTATTAAACCTTTTACCTACCTGTAGGACTGCATTATGCCTTGCTCTGTTTTGTCTAAAATGACAGCCGACTCATTGGTAGTCCCGGGCTCCAGTTTTGTCCTCCTGGCCCTACGAGGCTGTCGGAAATGTTGCTTTGCTTCTCAGCCCCTTGGATCTTTCCTTAAATGGTAGATGCCCCAGGAGGGAAGCAGCCCCAGATGCACGGCTGGTCTTTTTAGGTTTTGGTCTCTTTCAGGTCTCGCCTTGATAATTCTTCACTGCCATGTCAATTCTTGTGTGCATGTACGTGTGTGTGTGTGTGTGTGTGTGTTGTTTTGCCAAGCTTTTCTAATTACCCTGCAGAGTGTGGGAGGGAAGAATGGAGAGTTGGTCTGAATCAATGTAAATGCTGTTTTTAAAATACATCATTGAAATTCTTTCTTCATTTTTATGTGACCCCAGTGTATTTTTCTGAAATGATGACTTGAAGAACTTTATCCTGTTAGGGTTCATATTGATAGTAATTTTAAGTGTGTTCATTGTTTACGTTTATACTTTACCAAGTGGTCTCCTCGTTGGCCAATGAACATTCCTAAATGCAGACTCATGGGAACCAAGCTAAAGTGGTCACTGAGCTTAGCTAAATGTAAATGTAAACACAGGCACACAAACACATCCATACCATGAACTTGAGTCTAAAAATTCCAAAACCCACATGCTTCTAGTCTGCTGCAGTTGACACAGTGGTGCGCTTGTAGGAAGTGCTGGCCCAGTTGACATTCATACAAAAACAGTTAACTACACCAGTGTTGCATCTTCAATACGGTGGTCCATGTGCTGTAGGTCCTGCTGGCAAGAAGCCAGTTTTCTTCCTAATTGCCACCATAAAGTATTTGCTGTGTCAGCCACAGAGCTCTTTCATCTCAAAGGAGGACATCAGTGCCTGTTCTTTCAAAGTGGACACGTGCCAAGGTGTGAACAGGGGGGGAGATTTAGAATGGGAGTCTACAGCGTGAGTTCACTGAGTTCATTAACCACCAAGTGGCATCTCAGCTTGACAGATGGCTTATTATACGGGATTATATTTTTCAATAGTGTTTACTTTATGGGATTCCTTTTTTAAACGGTGCCTGCCTTGCCAGATGCCCAGCGATAGGTTCTTGTATCCGCTAAGAACCCAGAGTTCTTGGCTGGAGTCTCAAATTCCTTTATTATTTTGGGCAGTTCAGGACCAGGCGAGGGCAGGAGGGCTTTGCAAACGTGAAACAGGATGGAAATGCTGAGTAATAACTTGTGTTCTAGCCCTCCTTTGAAAAAAATAAACAAAACGGAAACACCCACAGGATGGGATGGAATGCAAGGGTGATGCTGGTGCCACGCCATGGCCCCAGGGGCTCTGAGTCGTCAGCTTCCTCTGTCTACACGCTCCTCCCCACCCTGCCCCCGAGGTACAGGCGCACCACATCTGCCTGTGTGGACATGAGTCTAGCCAGATGTGAAAAATTCCTTTTTCTCCACAACCCACGGCAAAATACCTTTTTCCGTTTCCTGCCCGGTGCTTGAATGAGTAATTTCTGAGGGTGGTGGCTCCTTGAAGGCAAACGTGCTCCTCCTCCATCTACAGGGCCTGTGCCTGCCTGGCTCCTGGCATACAGCAGGTGCTCAGCAAAAGTCTGTTGAGGGAATAAGAGAAAATAGGAGACCAAGGCAAGCTAGTGTAAAGAGAGGGGACCAGAGGCCAGTTTCAACTTGCACCTTAATCGAGAAATCCACTGCCTTATAATATGAAAAGGAATAAAAATGGATTATGACTTCAGCTGCACATACTTTGAATCTCATCTTTATAAAGCAGGCCTTTGTGAGTAGGTATAGAGGACATTGTTACGACAGGTAAGTTACACGGCAATGCATTTTGTCTCTGTGGCTGACAAAACTTTCTAACAGAGGCATAAAAAAGGAGAGTTGTGTTTTGAAGATTTTTTCCTAGCAGAGGCTTAACAGTCATATTTCCGAGGTACAGCAACAAGAACCCAGCATTGGACCCTATGATACAGTAAGGTCCCTAACTTTTTGAGCACGTCTGATTCAGGAAGATGGGTTGTCACATTCAGCTATCCTGCGTGACAATTAATCAACCTGGTAGCTTTGAAATCTCTTTCTTGTTCCTCCTTTCTACCCTTTTCTTTCTCTGCTCAGTCAACCAATGTGCCCGATGGTCACAAGCCAAACGAGAGACAAAATAATCAAAAGTGATTTTAAAAATCAGTTCTTAATAATGTGTAAACGTTGACTGGGTATAAACTCCACTAGAGCCTTCGAGGTATTTGTAACTTTTGTTTACAAAACTTTTGTCACCCCACTAATCAAGATGATTCAAAGTTTGTTGTAATTCAGAATCCGTACGGTCCCCACGATCTAGTTATAGAAAAAAACTTGCCTTTCAAGAACGTAAGCAGTCGTGAGCCCAACAGCTTGCATTTTATGACAAGCGCTGCGTGTAAACATTTGGCATTAGCCCTGAAAGCAAATTAGGCCATGTGGCATTTTGTTGAGTATGCTCGGTCACTTCCCACATCTGTTTGACCTTTACCTTAACTGCAGCTTGTAAGCTACTGCTGCTGGGGACATATGGTCCTGAGATGTTTTTTTCCAAAAGAGACATGTGGCAGTAGGAGTGTGTTTACCCGAAAAAATTAATTAAAAGGAGGGCCAGTGAAAAGTCTTATCTCAGAATGACTCTTACAAAAAGAAGAATGCCTTCTCCTATTTTTCCTTTTGAGATATATTTGAAAGAAATTTCTTTTTTTTGAGACAGTCTCACTCTGTCACCCCAGGTAGAGTGCAGCGGCATCATTAGCACACTGCAACCTTGAACTCCTGGACTCAAGCCATCCTCCTGCCTCAGCCTCCTGAGTAGCTGGGACTACAGGCATGCACCACCACGCCTGGCTAATTTTTTTATTTTTGGTAGAGACGGGGGTCTCACTCTTGCTTAGGCTGGTCTCGAACTCCTGACCTCAAGCGATCCTCCCACCTCGGCCTCCCAGAGTGCTAGGATTACAGGCGTGAGCCACCGCACCGGGCCCCGGATGCTCTTTTAATTGATGTGAAAACCAGAGTTAGAAAACGGAAGGAAGTTCACACAGCTGTGAAATGATAGGGCTGCGATTCCCACCAGAGTCTCACGGAATCCAAGCACAGTGTTCTTTCCACAACACGTGGCCCTTTGGGAAACGATGCTTATGCTTTGGACTTAACATACGGTTTTCCAAAGGGGGTGAGGTTCTTTTGCTTTTTAAATGGTTGTCAGACATTTTTACCAGCACCCCAAATGTGTCTATGTTGGGGTGAGCTCATACCTCCTCCCGTGGCTCTTCCAAACAAACGTGCCACTCTGGCCAGGCGGTCCTGCGGCTGCCCTCGTGCGAGATCAGGGATTGGGGTTTATACTCCCAAACTCCCTGAGGCCCCACGGAGTCCAGTGTACTTCCTTATAAAAAATGGACCTCATTAAATGTATCTTGATTGGTTGTACCCTCCTCTGGTTTGTGTTCCAAACTCACAGTGCTGCTAAACGCAATGCTACATCCTGCCATTTCAACTTTCTCAAACTGGTTGGATAAATTAGAGAAATCCATCACGGAAGAGCAAAGTTAGACTTTTACCAAGGACTAACTGCTAGCAGGATTACTTTACTTTAAAAAAGAAAGGGAAAAAATCCACATGCAGAAAATATAAAGGGATTTGGCAAACCAGAGCGGGGATGTCGTCCAGCCTGGAGGAAATGTTATTTCCGTCCTCTCACTGAGCTCCGTGGGGTCCGGGAAGGCCCAGAGAGGGTTCCTAGCTTTGCAGGGGGCGTTTGGATCTGTCACCTCTCCGTTCCGTGGCCTGTGATTTAGCTCCGTTCCTCCCCCGTCACCACCTGGGCCACGTCCCCCTGCTTGTCTAAGGAGGTATTTGCTGGTTGGAAATAGAAGTCTCTGACATCACTGCGTATCGTAGGCAACCATAAGAAACCTTCTTGGCGCTTTTAGCTACAAACTTAGATTTTATGGCATAATAAGATTTTAAAAAAACAATAGAATATTTTTGTAGAAGGAAATATAAGAGATCAAAGCCTTTGACAATGGGAGAAATGGAGCTGGTTGTTGTGGAGCCAGGACAGAGAACCAGGCCTTCTGATTTCAAAAATGTTCTCTCTATAATGGAGCAGTGCCGTGTCTTTTCTGGGCATTCTGGCCTCCTGGGCAGGGTGCTGTGGCCCTGCTCATCTCTATCTGCCGGGCGTGGGATCCCAGGAGAAAGAAGAAGGTTCACTAAGACCTTGCAGTCCAGTTGTGTGTAGTAGGTGCAGATTTCCTTGCATCCTTCTTGCAACAGTCTACGGTCTATTCTTTCTTTCTTTCTTTTTTTTTTGAGATAGGGTCTTGCTCTGTCACCTGGGCCACAGTGCAGTGGCATTGTAATAGTGCACTGCAGCCTCGAACTCCTGAGCCCTGGCAATCCTCCTGCCTCAGCCTCCTAAGTAGCTGGAAGTACAGGCATGCACCACCATGCCTGGTCCATTTTTCTATTTTTTGTAGAGACGGGGCTTGCTCACACTGATCTCGAACTCTTGGCTCTGAGCAGTCCTCCTGCCTTGGCCTCCCAGAGTGCTAGGATCACAGGTGTGAGCCACCATACCCAGCCACAACAGTCTATTCTATAAGATACCTGGCCACTAGCTCAAGGAGACTTCTCACTGACACATTCATTAAACATTTATTGAGTGGCTGCTGTGTGCCAGGTCCTGCAAAGGACAGGTTCTTCTTTTGTTCGTTAAAAATATAAGATGAAAGTTGGAAGCCACATCTATTTCCACTTAGACAGTGTGCCTAGTGCGTGTGTGTTTTATACTTACAGGATTCCGTGGCCCGGCTCACCTTACCTGAGAGGCAGTGCGTTGAACAGATGTCCTGTTGACTGTGCCCCTAGCATGGCCAGGGAGGCAGCTTAGTGCCAGGGAAGGGCGATGAGCTGGCAGGTGGGATGCCTGTGTTTGTGTCCCCAGCTTAGGTATGAAGTTGACTTTGGACAAGCCTTTTCAGTCCCTTGCCTGTTTCCTTTCTTTTAAGTAAGGGTGTTAGATTTCAGTGAGCTCTGAGCTCCTTTGGAGCTCAAACTTCCAACACCTACCAGATCTGCCTATCTCAAAAGCACAAAATTGAGCTAAGATAATTCACCTGGAGGACTGATTTGTTGCGCACAAAAATACAAAACGATACAATCACCTTTTACTGTCTTTGCATCTTCTGACTTTCTGCCTTTGAACTTCACTTCCCAAAGCCCCAGCGAAGTGGTCATTGCGTTTGGAGCGTGAACATCATGAAACCCGAGGCTCTGGAAGGCAGGGAGTGGGAAGGGACAGGCACTGTCCCTCTGACAGGAGGGTTTCACACTGAGCCCTTTCTCTGTGAGGAGTTTGCACCCAACTGTTCCTGTTCACTGGCTTCTTTGAGGGACAACAGGCTTCTGTTTGAGGGACAGCTCTCTGGTAATGGGAGACCAGGCCATGACCATGGAAACCTGATGGGGTTACTTGGACCACAGGGGATGGAACATTTGACCCGGGTCTAATTAACTGTGTTTTATCTACAAGCTACCAGACAGTGACTCTCGAAGGAGAAACAACAGGATTTAGCACCTGCTTCTCCCCCGTGGACACCCCTGACCCCTGCACACACACAAACACACACACACACACAACATGGGTGCATATAAACAGCAGCTCCCTGTCTGTCTCTTGCCTTTAATTCCTAGGAGATTAAAAATAATTTGTTGATTTTTTTTTTATTTGTGTACATGGGGGAAAACTTAATTTATCTTGTGATCACAAAATAAGGAGAGAGTTTTACAAAATACTCCCTAACTTACACATCTAAATGAAGCTTTCGTTGTTCAAAAAAATTCTGAGTCCCCCCGCAGAAATTGCCCAAGTCTGAGTATTCACGACTCTCTCCTGTGTGTGCCAATATCTGCCAGCATTGCCATTAAAAACCCTTTTATGTTTAGTGATTTGTTTATGGATCTGTTTCCTTCCTCCTTGAAGGCGATGTCTGGCACGCTGGCGTGCAGTAAGTGTTTTTATGTATAATGAATGAGCGGCCGCTGTAGTAGTGTAAGTCCTCGGCTCGAATGTACCTACTCAGAATTTTCTAACCATGCTTTCTAAAGTGGCACCGTCCCGGTGAGTCAGCTTCCCACATGGCTCTATTCCATTCCCTCATAACTTTTAGCCCTGTGTGAAATTACTTTTTTGTCCATATGCTTGTGTGTTTATACATACATGTTATTTTTTTTCCATTGTTAAGATTTAGGATATGGAGACATCGATGTCTTGCCTTTCTAACATGTGTTAACTATTTGTTGGCTGAATAAATGCATCTCCAATCTGCGATTGAACGTTTAAAAATAGCAAAGCTTGTCCACAATGAGTTTGGAGCATGGAGGGAGTAATTAAGATGAAAAATGTCTTAGGGAAGACACAATGCAAAGTCAAGCCATGGAGAAATAGCTCTGTGATTTTTTTCACTCGTGACTCACACTTGTTTCAGAGGCAGTTTCAAACAGATATAGTCGTATTTGCACAATGTGATTCTCTATCAGTTGGAGGCGGTTACTTTGTAGAGCAATATTCAATGGGTGGTGTAAATTTGACATTTTTTTAAAAAGGTCGTAAAATGTGTATTCAGTGAAATACACTCATTTTAGGTATGTCACTCAATGAGTTTTACCAAATGAATTCGGCCCATGTACCTGACACTCCAGTGAAGATATGGAACATGTTCCTCACCCCAGAAAATCCCCTCGTGCCTTCTTCTGCACAATTCCCACCCTCAGCACACAGCCCCTGATCTGGTTTCCATCACCATGAATTAGTTTTACCTGTTAGTCAACTTTATGTCCGTGGAATTATGTGTCTGCTGTGTTTAAATTCTTTCACTCGTCATAATGGTCCTAGCGTAAAACTCACCCTATCTAGTGTACAGCTCTGCAGGCTCTGGCAAGCGCGTACCGTCACGGAACACAACCACAGTCAGGATCAAGAACCGTTCTGTCGGCCTCCCAGGTTCTCCCAGGTGCCTTTGTCGTCAGCCCCACGCCACCCTCCACATTCGGCGACCACGGATCTGTTTTCTGTGCCTGTCATCTTCCCTGTGCTCAGTTCTGGCTTACCAGGATTTATCACTGTGTTTTTTTTTTATTTTTAATTTTATCAGCTATGAGTGTATATAAGTTTAAAAGTCCAAATCATTCCTGCAAGCTTTATAATGAAAAATAGCAGTCCTTTCCTGGCTCCTCCTGATTTCTCAGGAGTTTGAACTCTTTCAGAAATCTTTCAACTCCTTTAGCCTATTTTTGTGGTATGTACCTCTTCTTTTCCAAATAACTGTGCCTTTAAACTTGATATTTCTGTTTTCAATTTTATTTGTTCACTTCTTACTATGGAAGATGAGGATTTAACTCTCCTATATTCTCCATCAACTATCTAAACACACATTTGTCTCTAATATAGATAACCAAATATAGATATAATTTCTTTGGGTTTTTTTTTTTTTAAACAGTATTATTTGAATTATTATGCCTGTAAGCAGCAAAGATTGGGGGATGTTCCTTGATTTGTTTTTCTAGAGCTAATTCCTTTTTTTCTTGCTTCTCTTTGGACTTACCTATGTTCCATACTCAGGGTTTCTGACGAAGGTATTTTACCTCCTTTGAATATGTTCAGACAAACAAGATAATTTTTCAGTTCCTTTTCTTCTTGGATTCATTCCTCATGGAACCCTCTGTCCTCCTGCCTCATTTTGGACTGGTAGCTCTTTAGGCTGGTTTTATAGCTCTCTTTCTGAGAGCTCACTCTATCATCTGTCTCAGGGTCAGAAAAACAGGAATTAACTAGATATTTCAACAGAGCTAGGGTTGACATGTATTTGCATGTGTATAGATGAGCACCTCTGTTAATTTCGAGCGATCTATGTCCATGAGAAGTCACGCGTTCACACGGATACTTTCAATTCCAATCCAGCAGCGCAGAGTCAATCAAGTCCTTTCCCTTTTTGTGCTTGTAACTCCTTTCTGTGACAGTAAGAAACCCGACTTCCCGTATTCGTAATATATTGACTCATTTGATCGATTCGCTGGTATATAACCAATCTCCCGTCTTAATTAGCACACCGTGTCCCCTAAGTCTTGAGCAGCTCCTGTGGGTTCACATTAGATCCTGCAATGTCCTACATCCTTTTAATTGCTCCCCATTTCCATGGCCCCCTCCAGTCTCCTCCCTGGTGTGTTCCTCTTTCTATACATCTCGCCTCCCACGATCCATGCTCGGATAGCAGCCAGGATGCTCTTTAAAAGCGTAAGGCGTGATGACATTTGAAGCCCTCCCGTGCATCCTGTTGTACTTAGAATAAAGCCCAGGTCCCTCCGTGGTAATAAATTAATAATACCTGTGTGTGTGGCGATTAATCCTGCCTGCACGTTAGCGTCACCAGGGGAACTTTTGAAAAACGCTAAGCCTGCGTCCCACCCAAGTCCAGTTAAATCAGAGTACTTGGGGGTGTGGCCCAGGCATCCGCGGTATTTTTAAAAGTTCCCTGGTGGGTCTCGTGGGTGCCCAGGTTGAGAACCAGGACTCCCTCTAACCACCTTCTTGTTGCCTCCACCTCCACCCCTCTCTGCACTGAGCTCTGGCGATTACATTCTCCTTCTGTCTTTGAACTTGGAGCTGACCCTCTCCTCACTGCTTCCTCACTCGGTTTGTTTCTGCCTGTAAGTGTCTTTCCCCGGATCTTTTCATGGTGGTTCCTGTTAGCTTCTCAGGGTCACCTTTCCTCGATCATCTTGTCTGAAATAATGTCCCATGTTATGCTTCTTGAGCACTTCTTTGTACTATTATTATCTCAGATCATCTTATTTATGTTGTTGTTTTTTTTTATATCAAAGTATAATCTTCGTGATGACTCTTGCTCTCTCTCCTATACCGGGGTGCTTAGATTTGTGCTTAATAAATATTTGCTGGGTGACTGCATGCAGCAGGGAGAAGAGCCAGGTGAGAGATCTGTTAGGGAGAAAGTGTGCCGTAGCTGGAGAGACACTCGGGTAGGTGAAGTGAACTGGAACGGGAGTCTTGACTGATGGAGATTATCGGAGAAGCCAACGTAAGGAACTGTGACGGTGGAATTAGGAACTCTCTGATGTTTCCAAATTGGAGAGGACAGGTTTTTGTCTGGATTGGGGTAGTCCCAGGAAAGCAGAAATGAATGACTTGTTATCCTACCGGAAGAACAGCCCTTAGCATAGAGTAACATTACGTGTTCACGGTGGTTGCCGTGAACTTACTTTTCGAGACTGTCATTTCAGCTCAGTGTGGGGCAGAGCAGCCCTCTGGACCCACCCCCTCATTCCCTTCATTTTAATAACGTAATAACGAGAGAAAGCCTCTGAGATTCAACCAGTTCACACTCTGCCCATCGATGACAGATGCTTGGTGGTACACCCTTCACTGTCTCTTTGCTTCAAGATGCAAAGCCTAATGAAATGCCGTATTTAATTATGATTGTCTTACTTTAGATATTTGGGATTAATTGGAAAATTCTGTTCTTGCTTGTATGACAGCCGGCCTTTGTAATGTGAAAAATGAGCAAGCGTGCTCGTGAACTCTTACCGTATCCCATGTGGTTATTAGCCATTGAATTTATGGAGTCCTGGCAATGTATGATTAAAACCCCAGAGATAGACAGTGTTCTCCTACTCCCTGACGCCAAGGAAAATGAGCGTTCACTTTCACAAATTCAGCATGGTAATTTTGTGCCTTTAGATGGGGGTTATACGCACACCACAATTCTAGAGAAAACTTAGGAGGTTAAAAAAAAACCTTTCAACAATGACAGGTTTCGGAAGCATAATTCTGTGATGAATGGCTACGCAAAACACTGTTTACAGGAGCACAGGTAAATTCTTCCCTGAAAGTGGACTGGAGTCTGCGTTATGACAGCTTGGCTTTATAGGGTATGGGAAGATGAAAACTGCTTGGAAGAGACGAAATTATTGTTTCTCAGCTTGTTGCCCCAGCCCCCCGGCCTTGTCCCGGGATGACATTGAAGCCGTTCATTTATGCAAAAGCCATTTGCATGTTTTCACAGAACCAAGCAAGAGTGTACAGATGGGTTCAGACTCTTGAGACCTGGGAGAGATGCTTACCTTGGGGGTGTTTTTACACCTGCATCACTTACACATGGGCGTCCTCAACTGAGGGCAGTGTTTCCTGTTCACATATCTTTTTCTCAACCATGTGTCTCCATGCAACCACAAGTGTACAGCCTACTATACCACTTTTTGCCTGCAAAAAGAGCAAAATCCTTTAAATTTGTGAAAATATTATTGAATCTGTACCCAAAGAAGGTAAACTCAATTTTCTACTTATAACATATGCAAAGTAGATTATTTTGGCATGGGGAATGAGGGAACTTGCTGTGAACTATCTATTATTATAAAGTATCTAGTAAATATTTAATATAAAAGTCTGTTCACAGATTGAATTGTATGCTCCCTCTGTAAGATAGACGGTTGGAAAACATCCATAGGTTTATGTGTCTGTATTAGAATTTCGAAAGGAGTTAAGGCTTTTACCTAAAACCTCAGCAAGCAAACCCATTAACATCTTTTTATTCGGGTGGGGGGGGTGCTGATACTATTTGCAAGAATTGTACAAAATGTTATTTTATTGTTTGTCTGAATTTTCTTTTTTAGGTGTAAATATTTGTATATATAAGATTTGCCATTCCAGTTTAAAATTGTTCCAGAATAGTGGTTCTTAACCTGGGAACTCAGAAGAGTTAGAGTAAATATACATTATTTTAAAACGTGTATTTTAATAGTACAAGGTGACTTACAGAATGTGTGCACATGGTGAAGGTCCATATTCATTCATGCAGAACCACTTATTGAAAGGAGCTTCTCATGCAAGGTATTGAGGTACTAAGAGGTTGGGTTGATTTCCATCTTGGTTTTTTTTTTTTTTTTTTTGCTTGATCCTTGATAAGGCTAGGTTCTAAGTCAATTTTAAATCCTATTATTAAAATAATACAGTTCTAAAATAGATCTGGATTTTTATCGTGTAATAAACTAAAATGTTCATATTCTAACATACCATCTGCTAATTGCCTCTTGGGTTCCATCCCAGGATTGCCGACAGAACGTGAGAATGTATATTGCTAATGTGTTACCCAGAAAACATAAAAGATTTTGTGTTCTCTTATACCCTGACAGGTTGGTTCAGAGGATATACCCTCCAAAATAAATCTAAAAAGGTATGGCTTATCATTGAATTTTCTATTTCGTTTGAAATCTGTCTGCGAGTTTTGTGTTGTGCTGTCTGATCCCCTTATCTGTTCACTGTTATCGGTAGACCTAGTTTGCTTTCTCTTTGATGGCTCTTCTTTTCATTTGAAAGCAAATTCTCTGTCCTCAATGCTTAAGTGTGATAATGCACATCCCATAAACCGTGTTCCCTGCCAGCCAATTGAAGGAGAAAGTCCTGCAGGACATGTTGCTCCAAGCACGGTGGTAGCACAGCAACAGTGTTCTAGTGGGGTCTCTCTTGCAGGGAGGGACGGACCTGTGCTTCTCTCTCTGTCCTTTACTTCCAACGCTAACATCCCAGAACAAAAGGGCCTCCCAGTTTCCACTCCATTCTTTCCTTCTTGGTAAACCGAGATTAACCAAAGTAGTGGTTTTCAAACTGCGAGCCTTACAACTCCAATTTACATCGTGAAATCACGATAGTGGATTATACCCAGTATTTTCCAAAAAAATGAAACTGAAAAGTATGGAAGAAAATTAGATGTAATGGTAAATATTGTTTCATAAAACTTTTGTTTTAGGTATATATTTTTATGTATTTTTAAATTATATTTTATGTGTAGTGCTAGGTTGCTGTAAAAATGTGTCTCTTGCTGTTGCTCGTGGGCAGAGTTTGAAAAATACTGACCTAGACAGTTCTTTTTCCCTGTGCCAAAACTGCTAATCATCAGGCTAAAGAAAATCTATTAATTATGTTAATACCTCCCACGGTTTCTTTTCGGTCTTGTCAGCACTTTTTTTTTTGGCTACTGCTCGCTGGGGCAGCGTGACATGTCAGCGCTTTGTTTTGAAAGAGCAAAGTTGATAGGGCCTTATTATTTCTCAATTAGTCCACACGCCAAATAGCGAATTAGGAAAGGGATGAGAGAAATGTTTTAGAATTTATCAAAAGGGAGTGAAAAAAAAAAAAAAAGAACCCACAGTTTTTCTTCTTCACACACAGCACGAGACAGACACTCTCCTACACAGGTAGGCTCGTGCGGGGCACCCAACTCTCAAAAGAGCACAGAGCCCAGAAAAACACCTTTTCTACAAGGTACGGGCCATCAAAAACCAGGACTGTTTTCTGTGTTGTTGACGGGCAATTCACACCAGGTATTTGCACGTGTGTGTGTGTGCACACGCACATTTTGTTAACTTTGAGAGCTTAATAATCTAGCAAAATAAAGGAGCTTTTAATGCAACTATAAGCTCCCACCATTTTGGCCTTTTTCTCTCTGCCCTAACCCTGATACTGAATTTTTCTACCCACAGTTAGATTCTTGAGCCACGTGTCTTCTTTTCCAGACTAATTATTTCTTTTACTCTCTTGCTGACTTCAATTTCTCTGGGCCATCAAATAAATAGAGACCTAAGAGGCAGACGCTGGAGTGAATGAGAACAGGATAGGACTAAAGGGAAAAGAAGACCTTTCTCTGGGGACCCTCGGTGACCCAGCACACCTGGTGTACGACCACTCCTGCATCTCAGCCCTGTGTAATTTACCCATGATGACGGAAGTGGTAGTTATTTCGAAGCTTGATTAGAGTTAACAGCTTTGATGCCCTGAATCTGTTAAAGAGTAAGAATCCTTGTGTCACTTAATTCCCAATCCTCCTTTTTTTTTTTTTAAAAAAAGTTAACTTTTAAAAATAAACAAAAAACCATTCTCAGATAAAAATCATATGATGAATTTAAGGAACAAATAAAATTCTTGATTTTTTTTTAACTGGTCAATGTTAGTTGTGTTGAAACAAGGCTCCTATACCACAGGTCTTCCTTTTCATAGGGTCTATAGTATAGAAGAATCCTTTTCATCATAGAAGACCTTGGTTTCTAAGGCATCCCGTGATTTCCTAATCCTGTCGTCCCTCTGTGTTCATGGGGGGTTGGTTCTAGGACCTCCCCTGGATACTCACCCAACTTGGATATTCCATGGATGCTCAGGTCCCTGATCTAAAATGGTGTGGTGTTTGCGTATAACCTACACACACCCTTCTGTATACTTTAGAGCACCTCTTGATTAGTTATAATACCTAATATAATGCAATGTAAGGGCTGTATAAATCGTTGTACCGTATTGTTTAAGGAATGATGACAAGGAAAAAAGTCTATACATGCACAATTTTTTTTCCCAAATATTTTCAGTCTGCAGTTGGTTGAATCCGTGGATGTTGAACCCACCATATGGAAGGCCAAATATATAGAAATCCATCTAGCTAGTAGTGCCCTTGTTGTCTGCTTTGAAAAGAAGATGGATAGGGTACCCTGCTAGGATCTAAATGACAAGTTCTGGATGTGTTTTTAATTTTTTTGTATTCATTAAAGTGTTCTTAAAACCCTTTAAGCTTGAAACCTCACCCTTTAGAAGGGTTATTTTAGTAAGCTCCTCTTTGTTCTTAATAATTAAAGAAAAATTTTGTATTGATAATTGAACGAAATGTTGGCACAAACAAGGGCCATGCATTTATGTGTTGATTTTTTTTTTTAAGTTGAAATATTTTCTTTGCAGAGAGTTCTAGGAAAAACAGAGGGAATTGAAAATCAGCTGTCATCATGATGCTCAACTTTTGACACCCCTTCGCTAAGAGATCCAGCCCATTAGAAATGCTCGCTTAATGCTCTGTGCCTCATTGCCCGCTCCTTGGAGGAAGAGCTGCTTGAAAGGCCTATTATTTTAATGGAAATTCGTGGTGTCGCTTATAAGCTGACCCAGCCATTTAGAGTGGTGATAAAAGGAGCTGGTGGTTTTGCAAATTGAAGAAGCCAAGAGCTTTTCCAAAACTGATTATCGATCCCGGCAGGACTGTGGGTGTGTGGGCAAGGGTAACGTCTAGAAACTCATTCATTTATTTTTTTTTACTCAAGCGAGTAGGTTGCACTGAGGAAAGAAAAGCAGAATCGAGAGACAGGCTATAAATCAGAACCGTGTTACCCAGACTCACTCTGGCTCTGTGTGTCGCAGTGGCGTAGGAATTTGTCAGAGCAGTTACATGACTGTAAATGGCAAGTGCCATCATGGAAAGACGATGCCTGCAAATGACAGAATGGTATTAATAATACACCAAAGTAGACATTCTCTTTATATGAAAATCACTGTGTCTGTAAACCCACTATAAACTATCTGCTTATGATCTGCTTAGATGCCACAAAATCCATCCTTGCTTATTTGTATTTCCAAATACCTCCTTGGATATTTCCCACTTAGGAGGAGAGACCAGTCACCAGGTTATGAATGCATGAAAATTTTAATTGGTCCTTTGCCTTCTTGTTTGAAAACAATTTTTTTTTAATTGAGGTAAAATATACATAATCTAATTTACCATCTTTAGCATGGGTCCTTTACCTTCTTGATTTGAAAAACCTTCAGCAAGGATATTCCTTTGGACTAGCAGTGTTACCTTTTATTTTAACCTCCGGATACGGATCCTCATAAAAAAATAGTTAATCCCTATTCGGTGCCCTCCCCCGCACTTTGTTTATGAGTCGTGGAAATTTTTTTTTTCATTGTGGTAAAAGACGTGTAACATCAAACTTACTGTTTGGACCATTTGTAGGCGTGCAGTTCAGCGGCAGTAAGTACGTTCACATTGTCGTGCAACCATCACGACCATCGATCTCCACAACTTTTTCGTCTCCCCAAACCAAAGCTCTGTCCCATCAAACACATACTCCTCCCTCCCGGCGCCCGGCAACCCCCGCTTGCCTTTCTGTCCGTGAATCTGACTACACCAGGTGCCTCACGGCACTGGAATCATACAGTATCTGTGACTGACTTATTTAACTGAGCATCACGTCCTCAAGGTGAGTTCACGACATCCAAGAGATGTCGCTCCTCAGAGATGACAGTCAACAAGCCATTTACCTTGGCTCAGCAGACAGAAGAAATGTGCTCGGGCATCCCAGGGACAGATCTGGAGCTTCAGAGCTCCAAAACTCAGGCCCCGAAAGCATTGCACACACATTGAACTTTGGTTTGTTTTCAGTGGTTTGATCGGTTTTCCAGAGTGGCTCTGAATCCTGTCCCCATAGTGAAAGAGGTCATTGTCCGCCTGTCACTGCGTGTGTTCTTGGTCTTACCAATAACGGATTGGAACGGTGCTTTCTCACGCACACACCCCCCACGCCTGCCCCTTTCTCAGAGCGAGGAGGAAGAAGGTGTGCACTATTTTTTGGATCCTTCTGCATGGTGGGCTAGGATGGCCTTTTGCCTCTGACTCGAGCAGTGATAGGATCTGAGCTGTCATCACCAGTGCTGGGAGCAGCTTAATCTCAAATGTTCTTGCTGTTGCCTGTTTTATTGGCAAAGGATTAAAAGGGAGAGAGAAGAGTATTTCACAGACTAATACAGTCCATGCAGCTGGACACAAGGCCAGCCCCTGTGGACGTTCACTCGTTTCTAGTCTCTGCGTGGAGCAAGGATCATTGGGTGCAAATGCATCTTGGACCACAGTGGAATGTCCCCTCCCACCTTTGTGGCCAGCCATCCCTGATGTGCGGCATCCACAGAGTTCGTGCCAGCTCTTACAAGAGCAGAGCTAGGAACAATTGAGCCAGCGGTACCAGCATGGGCTCTTCTATATAAAAATGCCACGACACAAAGATCAGCAGGGCCTTCTCCAGCTGGTGCCTTCTCTGCTTGTGGTTGAGCGCATCATACAGTGATACAGCAGGAGCTTTTGGTATTTGAGAAAATCCACACCTAGGACTTGCTTCATCTTGGTTCAGTCTGGTCTTCAGTTCTACCCACGGGGTTCCTGTCTTTTTCTTGGGTCTTTTTGGGCATTAGTATTTTTCCCCATGGGCAGTGTCACAATACTCACATAGAGTTGCCTCTTAGGCATGTGTTAATAGAATGAACAGCAGCTTGAGACTGTGACGTGCTTTGTAAAAATAACAGGTAACCGACACTCATTGATTTGGGTGCATTTGGTTTAAGTGAAAGTGGAATTACTTTACAAAGTCACTGAAATTTTGTAGGTTACTGAGTATTGCATAGCCTCTGTCTCACTCATTATGGGAAACCCTTTAAGGGAAGCATCTCATAGCAGGTAGGATCAGAGGGGTTTTAGGAGCTCATAATTAAACTCCTTACCATCATCGTAGCTCTGAGCTGACCTGGGCATGTTTCCCGCTTCATTTATGAAACATTGATCCTGTGCTCTTTGAACCCAAATCTGAATTTCTGCCTGTTCCGTGTTTCCTCCATGCCGCTGTTGAGGTGACCAATGTCACTGATGTCCTGCAGATGTGACCACAAGGTTTAGCTATTGTCCAGGTGTTTCTCATTCATTCTTGCTGCCATTTATTCTCTTGATTTTGGGCTGAGGTGTGTTTTGTTTTGTTTGTTATTTTTTTTATGGCCAGCTGACCAAAGTTCTTTTCTCTGCAGGGTATTTTCCCTGAAACGTATATCCATTTGAAGGAGGCAACTGTGGAAGACCTCGGGTAAGTTCTAGTCTTGAAGATTCCTAAATAATAATGAAGATATAAGATGGTCATTAAAGAATGCCTTATGGATATTAATATCTCTCTCATCTCATCGGTTCCACTCCTCCTCATATGAGAGAGAAATAAATGATAACTTCTCCATGATATAATTCCTTCCTCTGTCTTCTCTTTCTACAATTGCACCTGCCTGGCATTTTCCCCCAGAATACTGAAGACAGAAGTAATGAACTTGTATGTGCTACCTGTCACTGATTGCATGTGTATTGGGCAGGGGAGGGGGTTGCATGCATGAACATTTGGAGCTGTGTGGCTGGGAGGCCCCGGGAAGCCCCCAATTTGGGGTCTTTGAGAGATACATCAGTAAGTGACAATAGCACATACCTGTTCCAAGCCTTGGATAAGTCATTTCGCCTCAAGTTGACCTTGGGTTTTTTCCAGTGCAAGTTGGGGAAAACAGTGTGGCCCTGCGTTGGTCATGAGCTTGGAGTGAGGTTCAAAGGCCACGCTGTGTGCAAATGTGCCCTGCAGATGAGATCTGTTATGCTTCGTGTGTTACTTCATTCATCCTGGAAAGTCCTACCTTTGTGGTGGTTAAGAGTGAGATACTCAGCCCAAGTGACAGAGAGAGTCCGCCTGAGGGGTGATTCTACAGACACGAGAGTTCTGGACATTCTAAGGAGGGGCTGGGGTAGGGCTGGGGTCCCAGGGCAGGTGGGGAGGAGAGTGGAGTCATGAAAAATATGGGCAGCTGGGTCTCAGAGCTGCACAGCTTCAAAGCTGGAAAGAACATTCTCAGTCGTAGATCAGCACCAACGTCTTACAGACGAGAGGCGGAGATGTGCTCAAATTCACACAGCTCTGTGTTGGTAGAAGCAGAAGCAAAAAGCAGGTCCCCTGTCCCCCTGAGAAGCCCAGTGGGCCATTCCTGGGCAGCCTCTGTTGTCACTGCCACGTTGGGGAAAGGCAGTGTGGGAGGCATATTCCCACTGATTAGGGTTGCCAGATAGGTGCAGGGTGCCCCGTTACATTTGCAATTCAGGTAACAACAAGTAATTTTTTATAGTATGTCCCAGATACTTCATGAGTCATGCTTACTCTCTCTGCGGTGCAAACGCACCTGGAAATCCTGCGTTTCTCCGTGTTGGGTCTGGCAGTCTCACCAACGATATGCATTTGTCAGCTTGTGCTTGCTCTCTCCTTTCTCCTTTCGCTAACCAGAAACGTACCGGAGAGGATTTATGTGAATAAATGAAATAATGTAGTGCCTACCTTTTTATAAGTCTTCTGTGAGTAAGCGAGGACTTTGGCACATGTGCATTTTCTACTCCGTGAAGCAGCAGACGAGGCGATGACCCAGGACCGTTCCAGGACAGGGTGCAGGTCCTGGGGGAGGTCACAGCCCCGGGACCCAGTGTGCCACACACACCTGTCCACCCACTTTCCAGAATGAGACAGCTGCTTGGCAGAACCAGCTAAAATGTGGGGGTTTTTGCTTCCATCTTTGAGAACCAGTGAAGCTCAGTAATTGAAGCCCCCAAAGAGATGCACAATGGGGAGGTCGAGGTTGGGCGGTGGGCCCACTGCATCACAGAAACTGAGTTCTTTTTGGGGTGCATGCGGTTCTAAGCTCCTTCTCTCAGGTGCTTAGAGGTGGTGAAATCCCCTACGAAAACGACTCCCCTGCCCCATGGACAGGTTTTGCGTGTTTCGAGCCCAGCCAGCTCCATTCTTGTCCTTGAGTGTCGGTGGGGGCGGTATGATCCCCGTCAAGGGACGCAGCGCCGTCTACCAGGAGTAAAGCGAGCATCCGTTTGGTTCTCCTTAGGCAGCACGAGACCGTGATTCCCGGCGAGCTCCCCCTGGTGCAGGAGCTCACGTCGACGCTGCGAGAATGGGCTGTCATCTGGCGAAAGCTCTATGTGGTGAGTTTCCCTCTGGGCCTCGGAGCCCTGGCATCTCATTCCTGGGCTCTCAGCCTGTAGGTCCTCTGCAAGGTGTCGGCCTCTTACTAGCTGTCTTTGCGGAGCAGGACGCATCTTCCCGGGACCTCCCGTGGCTGGTACCCAGCGGATTCCCCTTCCCCAGGGTCGGATCCCTGATGCGGGGAGTGAGCGTGATCGTTAGCTCAGTCTCTTCTCTACTGATAAACACGCTGATTGTGAAAGTGTCAGTGATCGTGTCACAACAAACACTTACGTAGTCCTAAGTGCCACAAACTATGAATCCTCAAAATATTCCTACAAAGTAGGTGCAATTATTTTCAGTTTGTCAATGAGGGGCTTGAGGGTCATGCTCTTATCTTCTCCCTGTAGACCAGCGAGCAGAAGTTTGTAAGTGTTTCCGTGCTCAGCCATTGGAGGGTGGCATTCTTTACCTAGGCCAGTGTACCGTCCAGACGCAGAAACTCGAGTAGTGCTAAGCCGTGGTCTGAAAGTTGTCGTCTTAGGGTAGACTCACGGTACTCTCTGTCCCAACACGGGTTTGACCCCAGAACGCTGATACGACATGCCAGGTCGGGGGGAAATTACATAGGAACCACCAGGTCCTCTCCATGCTAAATGACAATTGCAAGTTGTGTGTAGGTTTGCAGTCAGGACTAAGCAAATTTAACATTTAATACTGTCGGACTGAGAATAGCTGTCTTTCAGGAGACCAAGAATGCCAAAGTCCGTAGGCAGCTAGTCCCCAACAGCGCCGGTCTAGGAAGCTCTTTCCTTGATGTTAGAATCCAGAAAGACTATTTATTCTAAAGTTGCCTCTTTCCTGGAGAGCTCACGGTTAAGATCTTGCCTCTGTTAGTGGCTTTCGTGGCTGACCAGGAATTCCCGTTATGGCTGTATCTTCCCCTGTCAGGTGTGTGAATGAGTTCATTGAGGCTGTGGACTAGAATCGGTGGCCCGAGAGCCACTCTCTTTGCTTTATGTGGCTGTCTCCTTATCTAGGCTTTTGTTTGGTCATGTGTCGATTCTTCATTGTGACTCTCCAGAGCTAATCTTAATAAGTTATTGGGAACATCTCAGTCTCAACCCTAAGTACTGAAAGCAGTCATCAAGAGCTCACTGTAGCGTGACTTTCAAACATCCACGTCAGATGGTTCATTTGCAGTCCGGGCTGTTGTTTCCTGTGATGAATCACAGCAGTAGAAATCACCAGCCCCTCTGGTGGAAAAGCACATGACGTTTCCCAGCCTTCTCATCCCTCAGGACCTCGTTAAAGTGCTTTGTTCTTATTGTGTCTTCGAAACACTCCAATCTATAATGTTTCCTTCTGGATTATAGGAGCACTTACTGCTGAACCCATCATCTGACCCTGGGGACAGGCTGCCTTGTAATAAAGGTGATCGTTTGATCTCTTTACGCGTAGCTGAGCAGAGTGAAGTTCCTAAATCATGAGGAGGATGGTGATGCTGCCATCAGCCCTGTGGCCGGCAGTGATCATCTTGCCCTTACATGGGAGCAGTCTGCGTTTCTGGTTTATTGGTTGGTTAGTGGTAGACAGAAGAAGGTCTATGGATGAGGAATTGCGTATACCTGGGTTTGGTCCTTAACATGTTCTTTCTGGAAATTGGTGAGTGGTAAAACATATTAGATAATCAATATTGGGAAAGGAGAGCTTTCTGTTTTTTTTTTTAGAGATGGGGGTCTCGCTTTTTGGCCCCGGCTGGAGTGCAGTGGCACGATCATAGCTGGCTGCAGCCTCAAACTCCTGGGCTCAAGCGATCCTCCTGCCTCAGCCTCCCCAGTAGCTGGGAGTACAGGCACGCGCCACCACGCCCAGCTAAACTTTTTTATTTTTTAGTAGAGATTGTATCTCACTGTGTTACCCAGGCCGGTCTCCAACTCCTGGCCTCAAGGGATCCTCCCACCTCAGCCTCCCAAAGTACTGGGATTACAGGTGTGAGCCACCGCACCTGCCCAAGGAGAGATTTTTAAAGATGTGTAAGAGTGGCGAATATAAAGAAGATAGACTTTTTCTCTTGCACTGTTGTGCTCAGTTTCCATCTGTGTCCTCTGTACATCCACAAGTAATCATGCCAGGGCTGCAAGAAATAAGACTCACACATTTGGGCTAAGTCCCTTAGCAGTTAAAGGTGATAAGCCCTTATCCAGGATTTCCTGTGTGGGAGAGTTTACTAGCAGCATTGGGTTTTCAGTGGGGAGAAACAAAAGAGCCATCCTCTCTCTGAGGGCTGCATATTTCTCATCTTGATTTAGATAGCTAATAAACTAATTATTTTGGCATTTGTGAGTATTTTGAAATGTCTTACAGTTGCTGTTGATTGGCTAAACGACATTCACTGTGGGAATTCTCAGCCAGTCATCGGGGCTGGGCTGGGCAGTCTGTTCTGCCTTTGATATGTGATACCAGTGAGGGATAATCCTCTTCAAAGGGGCTTGTTGTTCATCGTGGCTTTCTCTGTGGGTTTTTTTTTATTTTTCCCCCATTCCTTCGTAAAGCACTGACAATTCACTTTAGGCAAAATTTCTGGACTTCTTTCTCAAAAATTTGCATGTCAAAGTAACAACCCTCAAATATTCTGTTGCACTGGGAAACAAGTAAAAGATACCCAGGCCTCTAGCGTTCACATCCCACCCTGCTCCTTGTACACTTGTGTTGATGTTTTCTGATTCTGTATGTAAGTAACTTTAGTCTACGTAAAGATAAATATAGATTCCACTAATATACATCGTTACTTTCACTTTTTCGCTCTTGCATTTCCTCTCATGGATTAAGAAACCAGGCATTCTGTTCAATGTCTTTTTTAAATTCTCTAAAATATATTTCTTAGTTCCGTTCTTTTCGGTGTAAGTTCACCAGAAATCTATATCAAGGCTCCAGAGTCCTCTCTGAAGGGAAAATGAAATCCACTAACCAGATTAAGCCCAGCTGTATAGACACTGGTGTTTATTATAGAAATGCCAGGCATGGTGGCTTGTACCTATAATCCCCGCATTTGGGAGAGCAAGGTGGGAGGATTGCTTGAGTCCAAAAGTTTGAGACCAGCCTGGGCAACATAGTGAGACCCTACAAAACAGTCTCTACAAAAAAGAAAAATTAGCTGGTGTAGTGGCACAAGCCTGTAGTCCCAGGTACTCGGGAGGCTGAGGCAGGGGGATTGATCGCTCGAGCCCAGGGGCTTAAGGTTGCAGTGAGTTATGATGATGCCACTGCACTCCAGCCTGGGTGGCAAACCGAGACCCTGTCTCCAAAAAAAAGAAAAGAAAAAAAGAAAAATATTTGTCTAGTTGTGATTTATTTTTAGCAATCGTTCAGCAACCATGTGAAATAATCATAAATATATCTTCGAGGGGAGGGGAGCGTCTGCCCCAAACAGAGGGGAACCCACTCATCCAAAGTAAGAAGAAGAGGAGATGGCTCCCCCAGTGGTCCCTCTTTTGTTTTGTCATGTTAGTGTTACTGTTTCCTGTTGAATTATCTGTCCTGGTGGTGTTGGTCTTGTGAGATGAAGCCCGTTGTAGGAGTCGACACTGGCCTAGGAATGAGGACGCTTCGTGTCCCAGGCAGGTCCTATCCCAGGGAGCTCTGTGTTCTTGGGCAAGTCTCTTGAAATCTTTCTGCCGCTCTGCAAAAGCGATGTAAAAGCTGCCTTGTTGACCCCACGGAGCTGTGAGAGCACGGAACGGTTGGTGGTTGTGAGCCATTCTGCAGACAGACCATCAAGGATTCTGTACGTGGGAGCTTGTGATTCTTAGTGTTCACTTAGCTGGAAACAGTAGCCATTCCGGACGTCCCTTCTCCCACTGGGCTTCCCTCTCGCCCAACTAGTGCCTGAGACTCTGCAGCTCCGGTTCTGTGTGCCTGCCCCTCCCCACGCCTTATCCAAGGCCACTCCTTTGTCTTGTGTAATCGTTTTAGGCGGAGTGGCCTTGAGCACTCAGGAGCCAGGCTTGGTTTCTCAGCGTAGATAGCGAGGCCCCTTGGTTTAAGTTCAAGTCCAGGAGGCACAAATCCTTCCAGAATGCAGAGTGCAGGTTCGCAGCAGTTTCTGGGGAGCTCTGCCTGCACTGCTGTGCCTTAGTTGGTGCTATCACTGGGTGTGTTCTCCGTGGGTGATCAGGAAAGGAGGAAACGTGATCAGGGAGGTCACCTGGGAAGGAGCCAAGACCTTGAACGTTGAGGTCAGAGAGGCCGGCCAGTTCTTACATTCTGGCTCACTCCCTTACTGGGTCTGCACTTTTCTATTCAGAAAAAATAACAAACCCCGTAATAGTTACTGAAAACAAACAAACCCAAACAGAAAGAGCTTGGATTCAGAAAGTTATTAGCTGATGCTGCAGCCTGAGACACAAGTCCCTGGATCTCCTGAGTTTTATTTTCCTCTGCTGAGGTATGGAGGATATATAATATATATGCCTTGCAAATTTACTGTAGGAATTCAGTGGGATAATCTGTACAACACTGCCAGGACGGTACCTGGCACAGTGTCTTCAAATAAACGACAGCCCCTGACTGTCCCCTGGCAGCTCTGCTTCTTGAAAGAGCTGACCAGTACCGAGAAGTGTCAGAAGAGTGAGGTGACATGGTGGCGTCTGCTGTGAGGTCGTGCAAGGGTACGCTCGCCTACTCTTCATTTTCCCCAGCCTTGGAAAAGGGATCCAGGGAGCTGACCTTTGGCCTCTTCTCCTTTCCTACTGCACTCCCCCCGCCCCCTGCTTCCACGTGGGGTCCCCCTGCCCGTTGGGGGGATGCCAGCGCGTTGGTGTATCCGTGGTTGCGTTTCTGTAATGTCTAACTTTATCTTTCCAGTAACAAGCCAGCTATACTTTTTGAACATGAACAGTTCAACCTTCCAGGTCATAGTGTCCTGTTTTCTCAACTAAAAGTCTCATCTTGAAAACCAACACGTGAGAGTCGATTTGTGGGGACAGTGGGACCAGCGTTTTCAAAGGCAGGACTGTCCTGGGGATTCCGAGGTGTTTGGTTGCTGTAAACACAGTGTATGCCACTTCACCATTCAGTGTGTAGTGGTCGATCAGGCTGTTTTCCCTGTGTGAGTTTGGGAGACTGGACCTAATTCTATCTCTTTATAGGAAAAAAAAGATAGATCTCTTTCGGTGGTACAAGGTGATTAATAGAGTATTGAATCAATCAGGTGAATTTAATTGCTAAGTGTAGTTCATAGAAAGGACTGATCTTTCCTCATTTAAATTTGCCAGCAGTATGCAACCCTGTGCCAGTCTACAGTTCTGGAAAAGTCCAGGGCGGAAGGAGCGCCTGTCACTGCGGTGGGAGTGGGGGAGCTCGCAGAACACCCTGAATGGCCCTTTCTTCCCGCCAGGGCACATCCAGGCAGATTACAGCTGCTCAAGTCTAATCTTTTTGAACCGGTGGTTATTACCAGCGGCCGGAGTACAAGCTCCGAGGTATAATCAAGCTGGTCTCATGGTCTGGAACCAGCATCTGGTCGCTCATTACCGAGCACGGCAAATTCCCGCAGCAAACTTCATGCTCTTGTCAGGGCGTTTTACCTGCGCGTAGCAAGCCCTGCCTCAGTGTGGCTCCGAGGAGAGGTGACACGTGACGTGGGAAGGCCCAGGACCGGACAGGGGCAGTGCTTTGCCTGTTTCTCCAGGTTTGCTTTTCTCTGGCTTGGTTGCCTGGCTTTCAGGGTTTCTTTTACTTTGGGAAAAAAAATGGGCTTTAAGTTGCACTGTTTTTTGGGGGGAGAAAAAAAAATCAAGCCTTTGCTGGTCGGGCAAAGCTTTTGTCTGACAACAGTGGCACTTAGGAAAGGAAGCGTCTCGGGGTGGTGGGAATTGTCTTCGTCCCAGAGCTCCTTGGAGTCGGGGCAGCTCGAGGACACAGCGGTCTGACACCAGAGCAGGTGTCTGCACCCTGGGAGTCACAGCCACGCGGGAGAGACGTGAGATTCAGCGCAAAGAGCCCCGCATGGGGGAAATTCCATATAGCACCGACCAAGCTTGCAGAAAAGTGAGGAGGGAGATGATCAGAGTCAGACACAGTCAGGAACTTGCCCGGGAGGAGCAATTGGGTTTCCTGGCTCAGCTGTAGACTCAGAGACGCTCACCCCTGGGAATGGATCTTGGTGCCAATCCCTTTATGCTACGAATGGGTTTACCGCAGAGGGAATGATTTGCCCCGAGTCACATAGCAAGTTAATGATAGAATTAGAGATAGAAGCCAAGCACGTTTCCCTCTAAACCATAAAATCCGCATGGAAGAGGAGAGCTGGGTGAACAGAGTCTACACTGATTCTTTTACACACAGAGCGGGAGAAAACCAGGGAAAGGGGTTTTGACTGTGGTCTGCATTCTTTCGGAAAATGAAGACTAGGATCCAGGGTTTCTGGCAGCCTGTGAAGCAGAGCCATTGTCTGCACGAACCTCTCAGAATTGCTATAATATTCAGGGGGTGACGTCTGCATTCCCGCCAGAATCGAAGGCAAAGCCATTTTTTATGACCTTGTGTTTATTTCTAGAAATTCTTAAAAAAAAAAAAAAACACTAAACATCTGGGCTAGGAATATAAAAAAGTGAGGCCTCGGATATCTCCAGGTAGAAAAGAGGGAGAAATGCTAAGCAAATGTAGGAATATCTTCACTGTCTTATAGAAAAATCACTTTGAGACTCGCTAATATAAAGATTGCTTTATTTGGTGTCGCTACGCCCCACTCACATCAAAACCGGGGTGTTCTTTTAAGTCTGGGCTGTCAAAGTTTGGTTGGGATTCCCTACTGTGTCCCAGGATCGTGCCGACATCTGCGGAGAGGGTCAAAGAGATTGCTGAATCACGTGACAATGGCCGAGCGTGCAGAAAAGGCTGGAGTTAGTCAAGACTAGGGATAGCCTGGAAGGTGCTCTGATAGACAGGCAGGCCCGGACCGCGTGGGACTGGGAACGAGAGCGGGAAGGAGGACAACCGGAGGAAAGGTGGAGCCCCAGAGGGACTCGGTCCTGGCCTCCCAGGGAGTGCGTGGTCTTCTCCTCACCTGGCCTCACATGCTGCCCCCAAAACCCGTGACGTGTCAGGCGCCAGCTGTTTATTAGGCAGAACATCTTGCTTAGAACAGTCTTAGGAATGTGGCAACAGAGTCCCTTTCCTTGAAGTAAATGGGGAAGTTGCTTCCTTTGGTGTGTTGCAGCTTGTCTGTTCAGAATGAATTTGGCAGAGTAAATCAGAGAAGGATGCTCTCTGCATCCTTCTTTGGGGGAAGGTCTTGGCAGACAAGGCTGATATGGACAGGCAATAATTAAATTGCCATGGATGGTGTCTAATGTAATTGAGACCAGGAACTTGCGAACACAGGCGACAAAGCGCTGGCTCACACAGCGGGTCCCTCAAGCCTTTGAGCTCCCCCGCCTTTTTTTGGCCGTATTATGAGAAGTAATATCTTCATTAAAATGAGAAAACATTAAAGAAAAAAAAATGGGTGGCAAGAAAGAAAAAGGAGATGTCCTTTCTCCCTAGCAGTTTCGAAAGGCAAAATTGGATAGGCTCGTTTTCTCGCTTCTTTTTCCAGTTTGGAAGACAATGGGAAATGGAAGCATTTTGTATAGGATGAAATGAAAAAAGCAGGATTTTTTTTCCCCTTTGCTTATTAAAAATAGGATTTGTAAAAGTCTCATTCTTTGGCTTTTTAAAGGACTGGCCGATGAGGAAAAGGCAGTTGAGAAAATGCCAAAAGCTCAAGGTGTAGGTAGCTTCGTGACTTCAGACGGGCTTTGTTTTCTGTCTTTTTGAGAGCAGCGGGGTTAGCAGAGCATGCTGCAATCACAGATAAACGGGTCCGCGTCTCTTTGTGTTCCCGCAGAACCGTGAGCTGCTGTTGGGTTTTTAGCACACTCCGCTGATCTCACTTTTGTCTCCCGCCGCTCCCGCCCCCACGTGTACTCCGAGGGCTCCTCCCTCCTCGTTTATCCTTCGTTCCAGAGTATCTGGGATGCTTCCAGCTCTTCTAACTGAGGCCTGGCCCAGGAATCTGTGTCCCTGGGACTGTTGTAGGAGAACACGCCACTGGGCCATCAGCGTCTGTGCGCGCGCTGTTTACATAGCAGATAGTTAGGAAGTTTTTCTGTGATTTCGGAAGGATATGGGTGTATGACTACGTCGTGACTTTCCCCTGTAAATAAGACAGAAGTACATTCATAGTATATGCGGTGTGGGTGGAACTGTACAGGTTTTTACTTAACTAACGTATCTCAAAAGTGAAACACACAATACTTTTCCCTGTCTGCTGTATTTAAAGCAGCCTTCCCTCATGTGTGCACTATCAGATTGCTGTTTATTTTCCTTCCTGTGGTTTTCGTAATCTGAAATTATCTCCTGTGTGATTATATTTATTTATTTATTTCTGTCTTTCCTTCTCTAGAATGTTAGGTGCTTGAGGGCAGGAACTTTGTGTCCAGCGCACACGTTGGTGTGTGCCCATTGGCTTTTAAAAATATATGTAATGAAGCCGTCAATCATTTAGATAGCGCCAAGGTCACGACGGCTCAGACATAAAGTACGTGGCTCTTGAAATGATTGAGGCACGGATGATTGGTTGGCTTCAGTTTGGTTACTGTAACTTGCTAGTGAGGCCTTTCATGTCTGAGTGGTGTAACAATTTTCTGGGAAAATAAGAATTTAAAAATAATATTTAAAATGCTGCCTGGACACGGTGGCTCACCCCTGTCATCCCAGCACTTTGGGAGGTCGAGGTGGGAGGATCACTCAAGCCCAGGAGTTCGAGGCTGCAGTGAGCTACGATGATGCCACTGCACTACAGCCCAGGTGACAGAGTGAGATCCTGTCTTCAAAAAAAAAAAAAAAAAGTTTTTATTTGCCAGTACCCTAAAGTTATTTCTCCATTCATAATTTGCTCATTTACTACATTTGATAGAGTGCCTACTCTGTACCCATTACTAGGGACACAAAAAAGAACAAGCTTCCTGTCCTGGTAGGGAGGAGCCAGAGGAACCCATGTAACCCAGGGTTCCACATGCAATGAAGGGAGTTAACCCCAAGTTAGGGTCTCAAGGGAGAGACGTCAAGAATGGGAATGAATTAGTCAGTTGGTGAAGGGTATAGTGTGAGTCAGAAGAGGATAGGGTGGGGGTGGGTGGGAGGAAGAGGAAAAAAGTGGTTCCAGGTAGATGAAATAGCATCTGGAGAGGCCTGGAGAAGTGGGCACAGCTCTGCATGGAAGGGAGTGTAAACGGTCCAGATGGAAATCGTGTACAGTGCAGCTGGGAATGTGGGCAGCAGCTTCCAGTGTGATCCACTGTACCTGGAGGACAGCGGAGCCCACAGAGGAGGAACATGGCCAGAGTTCTAGGGTACATGGGTGATCTGATATATTTGTGATTCGGGACCAACCATCCATCCTGTGATTGCTTATTTGTTTCTATAGTTGCAATACGGGAGGGTGTGGGAAGGCTCAGGACAGAGCCATCCCTATTAAGATAAAAAAAATCCCTCGAAGTGCAGAGCTTACTGCATGGCACAGTTAATCAATTAACGCCTTATAAGGAACCATCCTCCATCACACTTTTATTTGTTTATTTTTTGTCTCTTCCTCCACCTCATTTTCCTATCTCAGAACAACAAGGTCACCCTCTTCCGCCAGCTGCAGCAGATGACCTACAGCCTGATCGAGTGGCGGTCCCAGATCCTATCTGGGACACTCCCCAAGGACGAACTGGCAGAGCTTAAGAAGAAGGTCACAGCCAAAATTGATCATGGAAACAGGTAAACCAGGGGTGACTTTTCACTGAAAACTTAGAAAATGACAGGCACGTTCATAGTAAGGACGCTGTTTGCAATGAACTTTTCATCTTAGATTTGCCAAAGAATAATGCTCATTGCTCTCTTTTTCTCTTGGAAGACATTTAATTTTGTTGAAAAGAATTTTGAGTCTGGTGGTGGCTCATGCCTAGCTAATCCTAGCACTTTGGGAGGCCGAGGTGGGCGGATGGCTTGCGGCCAGGAGTTGGAGACCAGCCTGAGCAAGAGGGAGACCCTGTCTGTACAATAAAATAGAAACAGTAGCTGGGCATGGTGGCGCACGCCTCTAGTCCTAGCTACACAGGAGGCTGAGGCAGGAGGATCGCTTGAGCTCAGGAGTTGGAGGTTGCTGTGAGCTAGGCTGACGTCACTGCACTCTACCTAGGGCAACAAAGGGAGACTCTGTCTCAAAAAAAGAAAAATAACTAAATTTTAAAAAGTTTAGTACTTCCCTTCGCCGCTGCTTGGCCACCCAGAAGAACATAACCATAGTGGTTGCTCTGCCAGGCATGTGGTGTCAGGGGACTTTTAAAAAACCCAGCTAAGGAGGGGTGAGGCAGCTCCCCATTGCACATATGCTGCCTCTGTCTTTGGGGTCTTGCTACGATGACATTGGCCTGGAGGTCCCCCCGTTCTCTGGCACACAATGATAATGTCCCACAAATGGCAGAACATGCTCGCTTCCCCATTGCAGGCCTTGGAAGCAGCTCAGGAGATGAGGCTGTTCTGTCAATGTGTCCATGATCCAGCGTCTGAGCAGCCGGCAGTATCACCATTCCCGAGCCTGGGTGGCCTGCGGGTCTGGCTGCCGTGGAAAGGAACCTGCCAGATTAAATCACTTGATGGATATGCTGAGGAACAGGGAGGAGGGAAATCAGGCATTTTTGCTTTCTTCCCAAAGACTTGGCATATTTCGCTGTTACCCCCTGGGTGTTCCTGCTGTTGGGACATCCCCGCTTCCAAATTGCTGGTGCCTGGAATGCACGCTGAGCATTCAGAGAGCGGTATCCCGTTTCCACCACAGTCCTCAGCTTCTTGGAACTAAGCAAAGTTTTTTCTACCTCTGTGTGCACATTGGGCACAAGAGCCTTGCGGGGAGGGATTGTGCCTACCCTGTGTTCCCATGCAGCCTGTGGAGCTTCAACTTTACACAGCTGGGTGTTTCCTTGTGCCCGTTGCTGCCATAAGAACTCACGTGTATTGTGAGCTTATTATACTCTAGCCATTGTATTAGGTGCTTTCCATGCATTAGATTGTTAAATTCTCATAGCAACCTCAACGTGTAGGAAGTATTTACAGATGAAGAAACCAAAGCTTTGCAAAATTAAGTAAATTACCCAGGGTCATGAAGGTTGTGAGTGTTAAAGCCAGGACTCAAATCCTGGTCTAAACGACACCAGCGCCCATGCTCTGAGATGGGTCGTGAGGTCGCAGCAAGCCAGGACTAACTTCATCGAGCCTCCTTTATGATACTTTTGAATTAAGTGAGGAAATTAGGATGAGCCCTCAAGTGATCGTGCCTTGGTCTTCCATAGTTCTGTTGCCAAATAACAGAAGACGGGAGAGGAAGCTTTGGTTCGAGGAATTTGATCAGAATCGGTGCCAGTTTTACTTTTTCTGTTGAGGTTTACTTTGCATGTTCTTACACGAGTTTGGCTAACTTTATCTCAGGAGTTTTCTTAACATTGTTGCCGCGTGGTAAGGTGGCAGAAACTGAAAGAAGGGCAGCCAAGGCGCTGTTCTTAACCTGGCTTGTCCAGCACTGGACCTTTCTAATCTAACCGTGACTCCTCTGGGTTCTCTGATGGGGGTTCTGCAGCGAAGAGTCCGCCCCTGGGACCCGCTGACGACGCCTTTCTTTCTAGGATGCTTGGGTTAGATCTGGTGGTGCGAGACGACAATGGGAACATTTTGGACCCGGATGAAACCAGCACCATTGCCCTCTTCAAGGCCCATGAAGTAGCCTCCAAAAGGATTGAGGAAAAGATTCAAGAAGAAAAGGTACACTTCCTCATGTGTGCAGACTCTGGCCACTGACGTTCCATTGTTGCTTTGGTTTTTGATGAAAGAAAGGAGTTTGTTTCTTTCTTGCAGTCTTTCTGCAAGATTTGTGTCGATATTAGTAAAGATTTGTGTTGATTTTCTGTCGTGTGTAGTTTTTACTTCTTTAGCACAGCGGTGATAACATCTGTGTTTCGGAATCCGATGGTAACCCATGCTTGAGGGTGACGCCTTTCCACTGGGATATTTTTATTTTTTTATTTTTTTAATTTTTAATATTTTTATTTTACCTTAAAATATTTGTTTACTTGTGATAACCTTAAGTGAGCGTTATCTGAGGGATCATGGATCATGATTTTTGTGCTTTTGAACTTCATCCAGAAGCCGTCTCCAGAAATGAGAATTTCTTGGAGCTACTAGAACCAGGAGTTATCCCCTGTAGACAGCATTTATTGAATTACTTGGGTTCAAGACCCTGAACAGGACAGTCTCGATCATCTAAATAAAAATGATTCTATTTTGTTCGCTCCACGGATCACTGACGCCTTTGCATGTACTTTCTTCCTAGCAAGTGCGTCTCCTGCCCGGTGGTGATTACGTTTGTTCCCCATCTGCAGGTTGACTGCTTTGCCTGCCTTTCCTGTTCGCTGAAACCAGGATGTTTTTCTCTCTTTCCCTCTGTGTTCAGTCCATGTTGCAGAACCTGGACTTCCGCGGCCAGTCCATCTTCAGCACCGTCCACACCTATGGCCTCTACGTGAACTTCAAGAACTTTGTCTGCAACATCGGGGAGGACGCGGAGTTGTTCATGGCCCTCTACGACCCAGACCAGTCCACTTTCATCAGGTAGCGGAGACCCAGATCGCCTGCTGTTGGTTGACCTTGCAAAGATACCCGGCCTTCAGCTACCCGCTCTCCGAGGAGCTCTTTGCTAGATTTGAGAAGGGAAGATCGAGAAATCTTGTAGGCAGTAGAAAGTGAAATGCGTGGGCTGCGAAGCGTAAAGCAGTGAAAGTGCTCTGTGTGACACCGTGGATGCATAGTGACGTAGGTGTCATTATGCATTTGTCCAAACCCATAGAACGTGCAACACCAAGAAGGAAGCCAAACGTACCCTGTGGACTTCGGTGATAAGGATGTGTCCTCGTAGGTTCATCAGTTGTAACAAATGTACCACTGGAGCGGGGGTGGGGCAGGGATTGTTGGTGGCAGAGGAGGCTGGGTCTGTAGGGGGTGCTGTGTGGGACTCTGTACTTTCAGCTCAACTTTGCTGTGAACCCGAAACTGCTCTAAGAAAATAAAGTCTACTAAAAAAAAATTTTTTTTTAAAAGACTATAGGGAATGATAATGGCCTTGTTCAGCCCTAGCTCTGGCACTGCCTCTGAGTATCTACGAAAATGTAGATTTATTTTTGAGAAGGGGATTATTAAAAATAATTATGGACTAATTGTTTCTTAAAAAAATGTTTTTCGAGTATGGTATTGTGGATTTACAGGATGCAGAAAGATTGCTATAAAATGATTAAATTCTTCATCCAGCAAAGCTGAAACTTTCATGCAAGGAATTTGGGGTGGAAGGAAGTCTCCAGACGGTAGAATCCCGTAGGAACAACTGTGTCTTCCCGTCTCGAGCAGTGTTTGTCGCGGGTCTGTGTGGGAAGTGCCCCGTGGAGCTGCAGTAGGGACAGCCCTCCAGAGCCGGGTCACTGTGGGTGGCCGTTGATGTGGTCTCAGTTCCCACCCCGGCTCCTTCCATTCCTGCCTGTCGAGTTTCACGGAGCATTTCCAGCCCTTCCTTGTACCCCTGTGAGTCTGTGCTAAGGGTAGCCTCCATCCCCTGTCCGCCTCTCATTAAGAATAATTTTTCTTTTCTTCGCCAGTGAGAACTATCTGATCCGTTGGGGCAGTAACGGGATGCCCAAGGAAATAGAGAAACTCAATAACCTTCAAGCAGTGTTCACTGTAAGTCCTGCCTTCTGCCGAGTCATTTTCCGTCTTTAGGATACGAGCAGATTCACATCGTGAGTGTAGGAAAACTCGTGAAAGATGGAAGGAAACATCATCGAAATCCCCCTGGCAGGAGTAACCTGCTCTTTTACTCGAGAGATATTTATTGCACACCTAATCGACGCCGGGCACTGGTTCAGGCGCTCGAACTACATCTGTGAACAATCCAGAGGGGGAAGAACCCTGTTCTCGAGCAGCTTTTGTCCTGGTGGGGAAGACAGATGATAAACAGTAATCAAATCAATGAGAATTTATGTAGAATGTTAGACGTCCTAAGTGCTTTGGGGGGGACTGGTGTGACCTGGGCTGGCAGAGGGGTGCTGTTTAAGTGGGTTGGTCAGGGCAGGCCTCGGTGGGAAGGAGCCATTTGAGCTACCACGTGACGTTGATTAGAGTGAGCTGCACAGGTAACGGGGGTTGGGGCAGAAGCTTCCAGAAGAGGTTACAGGCTGGGCAAAGGCAGGATCTAGACTGGTCTTGCGTGCATGCATGGAGTGGGCTTTCCCTCTCCTCCAAAGCGCTGCTACGTGTGGCTCCAGAGCAAGGAAGCATACTGGGCTGTGGTTTGGGGCAAGGTGACTCTCCGGCTCTTGCAGTAGGAACTTTTAGGGGGGGATTCTCTTGCTTTTTCATGACATCAGTTCTTAAAATGCTCCAGAGCTGCTGCCCCACCCTGAGAAGCCTTGGTGGGCAGGGATCGCCCCTCCCGCGTGGCCTGAGGGGGAGACGCTCGCCCTCAGTTTCCTTCCCTCCTGGAGCCCACACGTGTGTCTTCGTTCCTTCTAATGTTCGTCTCGGGGCAGAGTCTAGGGCAGGCGCCAAAGGAAGTGACAGGGAGGAGCAGCGGCCCCAGCACAGGTTCACTTTTACTCCTCTGTGAGCATCCCAGCCCCGGGACCAGCCTGGGCCCAGCCGTGTCCCTGCACTGTGCCACCTGCGTCTTCACCACCCGGTGCCTGCAGGCAGAAGAGCTCCTAGAACTCTTCTTCAAACCTCTCCCCACTCCAGCCCACACAGCATTTCCTCAGTTCTAAGCTAGGTGGATTTTTTCCTAAAATTAAAAGGCATTCATCGGTCCATGTGTATATTTACAAAAACACGTTGCAAGGGACATTATTGACTCTTCGGTCCATCTTCTAATCAGTACCATTTTAGAATAGCTGCACTTCGTGCCCCCCAACCCCTGCTCCAGTTAGGACCATCTTGTAGGTAAATTTCACGTCCAGCCTTTTCTATTAAATAAAATGTGTTGACTGTTTCCTTGGTCATTAAACATTCTTCAGAAGCTTCATTTATAACTGATCACATGTTATTTAGTAATACATTATCCACCGTATCGCTGTCCACAGTTTCAGGTACCTGCAGTCAACCACGGTCCAAACGTATGAAATGGAAAATTCCGGAAGCAAACAATATATGTGTTTTAAATTGCACGCCGTTTTGAGTAGCGTGATGAAATCTTGAGCCATCCT